>JAXGGA010001339.1:0-156975 GCA_038373865.1 Uloborus plumipes | reverse complement strand
GTATAATTTTTCCCGCTGATCTTTGGAGCTACTTATTTTTTGACAGGAATCTATTTTTTGTCTAGGAACTTAGTTAAAATACTGATAGATAAGTGGCACTGCAAACCGTGAAAATATTTTACTATTTCACTTTGCCCCATATTTCACTTTGCCCCACATTCCCCTACTATTTGAGATTTACTTTCTGTTTGTTGTTGTTTTCTTGCTTGAGAGTTCGTCCCTGTTTTAATTCGTCAAATTTTTCTGGAGGGGTTTTAGTTGTTATATTAGCTACTGGTAAAAAATTAAAAAGGAAAATGAAATCATAAAAAATAAGATAGCGCCTTTTTTGATCGTCGGAAAACTTTAGTCAAAAGTCTAATTTTAACTTTAGAAACTAAATTAATAAATAAATAAAAAATATGTAAAAGATTTATCATTTGCAAAAGAAAAAAGAAAAAAACAGTAAAAGAAATCGTGTAACAAATTATCCTTGTGTCCGAGTTTACTGAAATTACTGGATTATTGAATGCGGATTTGTCGATACCCTGTTGTATCAGCACAAGTTGAAGGGGTCATTATTTTTTTCTCACCGTATGAAACATATTTGAATCCGTTTGACTCTTATTACCGGCTTGTATTTGAATTTTGTATCATAACAAAATGCTGTTAAACCCTGTTCCAATGTTTATTTAGTATTTTTTAAAAATTTATTTATTTATTCTTTTCATGAAATTATTATTTTAGTGTGAATTAATCAAAATTCTACAACATTTTGATTTTCACAAAAAATGAGTGTTTACATTACAAACGGGAATACGGTTTCATCTGTTTAGCAAATACAAAGTAAAAACATAAAATTAGAAGTCGACTTGATTGCTTTGAAAAATAATTTGAAATGAATAATGATCTAACGACTTCGATATCTAGTAGGGGAATGTGGGTAAAGTGAAATAGTTAAGATAATTGACCTGTTTCAAAATGAACGCATTGGAAATTCGTTCAGAAAATTACTGTACATGAAAATTGAATAATGTATTTCGTATGACAACGTGCGTTGAAATATTATTTTTCATTTTTGGCAGTTATATTGCACCTTTAGAAAAATGTAGAAATTTTCCACCTTAAAAAATCATGGGGCAAAGTGAAAAATGCAATATTTTTACGATGAAAATGTTTTTAAATGATTAGCAATAATTTTCATAAAATGAACGTGCAAATAAACGAATAAATGACTTACTAATGAAAAATAAACGGATAAATAAGTAAATAAGTGAGCTTACTAATGTACCAGAAAAAGAAATGAGTGAATAAAGTAGAGAATGAATAAGAAAATCAGTGAACGAATCAATACAAGAGCGAATTAATAGGTAAAATAATGTGAACTAATTAATAAATAAATAAATACGTACGTGATTAAAAAAAAATATGCATAAGGGTCATTAGGTTAAGGGGGGGTTAAAACTAATTAAACTACCCAGACCCAGTGAATGAACACCCCTCCCAAGGAGCAAATGCAGCATTTTCTAGTCATTTTCTTTCTGTAAATGTGTAGAAAGGAGTTAATTCTGCTAATTGATCCAAGAAAAATACTTCAAAAGCTTATTTTTTAGGAAAAATACGAGGTGTTCATTCACTTTAAGTGTTCATACACTGGTCTGTCTTAATACTAATTGTTGGCTTTTTAATTAAATATTAAGAAAATTATTAACATTAGTGAAAAAATATTCGTCCTACAAAATGTATGTTTTGATCAGAGTCCCCTCCTCCCAGCATGTATCGATTACGAGATTGTCAAGAATACTTACTAACTGATTCAATTTTTTACTTTTGGGTCATTCCATGTCAAGTGTTCCAAATTTCGAGAAAATCCCCACTCAACCCCCTCCGATTTTGATAAAAAATTTTTTAGATGTACATATAAAACTTTCATGAAGCCATACGAAATTATAGCTCCAAAAGCCTTATGGTTCAGCCAGTATAAATTATTTTGTAAAGGCCTCTTTTTCGTGGCTTGAAAAAAAATGACCAAATCGTCAAGTTCGTGCTTTTATTGCTCGCGACCTAAGACGATTATCAGGCTCAAATTTGGTGATTCTGATCACTGTTTAGGGTAGAATAGCCTATTTGTGTAACAAAAGCTCAATGCATTGCAGATTTTTTGCAATTTGCTGCCAAAGTTGGTAAAAAATCATATTTTGGCAAATTTTGACCATACGTTATCATCTTGTATCTGCTGAGAGAATGACTTTCTGAAGCTAATTCTTTCCTCGTTTATAGCCTGAAAGTTCGTCCGAAAGGTGTGCAAGTGGCGTCTTGATAGCTCAAAAACTTGCTGAATTATTTGAGTTGAAATTCCAGTCAAAAATGTTTTTCCTCAATTTCAAAGGGCAATATCTCAAAAGGGTCATCTTGAATTTCCGATTTCTTTACATCATTGGAAAGAACACACTTTTCTTAACTAAAAAACGTTGTTTTCTTTTTTTTTGAGACAAACCAGTTTCAAGGGAATATTACAGATCAAAAGTGTAAACGTTATTCCATGTGAAATTAAAGAAAAAAATGCATTAGACCACAAAATTCACGTCAATTTGCTCGAATAAAATTTAAAGTAGCTACTGTACTTATTTGCTGATGAAAAAAACCTTTTTTTAGATATTTTTGAACTTTAGTTTTTGTGTGCGCATCCGCAAAAACTCAAGAAATGGCAAAAAAATAAAGTTTCGTTTTTAACAAAAAGAATTACCGTAAAATGGGGTGTATAGGAACAGCGGGGTCAATCGAAACTAAACTTCCCAACCGTACAAAGAAATTCTTCATAAATATACTATTGGGTATTTTTCGCCATGAATTTTTTTTTAGAAAGATAAGATCATAGGAAGTAGGAAAAAAATACTTTTGTCAATCTGGCAACGCTACTGGCTTCTAAAGAGGGCTGCACGTTAAATGCTAGAAAACATCACATTTTCATAGACTGCAAAACTTCATATGCAAGAACAAACCTTCTTATATTTAAAAACTATGAGTGGTATGTTTCAATTATACATGTATCTGAACAACAGAATACCACATTAGAATTTACATTTTTTATAAATTGTGTCATAAAAGTGAAGAATTCTGAAAAATGCCATGGGAAAAAAATTTGCGGGGTGAATCGGAACACTTAGTTCTGTTGTTCCAATTCAAACTTATTTGAAGGAAATTGTTTGAAAAATCAAGATTCTAACCCCAATTCTGCTAATCAAGACAGGGACAAGGATTTATTACTGTTTATCCCTTCTCGTGAGCAACTAGATCTTAGAATGACAAAAGTTACAGATTTCAAAAGATTTTTTCTCCAGGAGACTTTTTTTTACTTAAAATAAAAGGGAGAAAGTCACATAGACTTTATGTAGTAAACGTCCAGCACACAGACAGTGATGAATAAGCGAAAAAATCTTTCAGGACAATCCCCGAAACCCAGAAATTTCAAAAAACTAAAGAAAAGGCAGAGTTCATCCCAGGAGATGTTATGAAAAAACTTAAGCCAAGTCACAATTGCTAGTTTTAAGGACAAGTACATATTTGTGGACGACATGAGTGACTTCCATTCATGTTAAATCTTTGCATTTCAATTCAAAAGCTTTTCTTAAAATTACTTTTCATTTTTCATAAGTTCAAAATTATTTTGAATTTTCACAAATTATAAACGTTTACTGGTACTGAAATTATACATTTATTTGACAGTAATTATCTGTTCTTATTCTCCCCCATCAATATTACTCGTGTTTGTGAGACCTATTACAGATTAAATTGAAAAAAATAAATTTTAACAAGTGTTCCGATTGACCCCTATCAGCGGGGTGATTCGGAACAGCCATAATTTGCTATATATTTTAATAATAATTGCTCAAAATCTTTTGTCTTTGCTTGGAATATCAAAAGTAAAGCAAGACCGAAGTTTTTACCCAAAAAATCAAATTAAAAAAAATCTTTTAACTGCTTTTTTTTACAATCAAAGCTGAAAAGTGTTCCGATTAACCCCATTTTACGGTATTTTTTTATCGCTGTTATAAGAGCTTGAGTCTTTTCTAGTTGTTATCTTAAAGCTCTTGTAACAAAATTTCGGATGATATGTCACTTAGCAAAGTGTTATTAATATTTTAAGGGCATAAAAAGCATTGTTTCCTTTTTCAAAAAATTAAAAATAAAAATCTTACTACTATTATATATGCGAAAGTTTGTATGGATGTATGGATGTATGGATGTATGGATGGATGTATGTTTGTTCCTCTTTCACGCAAAAACTGCTGAATGGATTTTGATGAAACTTTTACCATAATGTAGCTTATACATCAGAATAACACATAGGCTATAATTTATAACGATATTCACAAAAGTTCGATCAGTAGCACCTTTTTCATTCCAATTTAAGGTACATATTTCTCATAAATCAAAAGGCATTGACCAAACTAATTCAGTATTTAGTGTATCATCTCAACTCCCTGTCGAAAGCTAAAATAGCGGGCATCATTTCTTCTTTCCGTATTTAATGTTCAAGGCTTTTTTCAAGTCAAATCATGAAGGTTTTGTTTCCAGCTTCATGGGGAATATCCAGGCTTTTACCATGATTTGTATTTAAAACGTTTTGTAGTCTTAGTTGTGTAAGTAGAATATTTATCCTTAAGCAATGTGTTTTTTAATGTGCATTGCTGCTTGAAAATATTATTTTTTTAGAATAAATTGTATTCCTTTATTAGTAAATTGTTCACTGTATCAATTAGTTTCACAAGTTTCGTAAATTTGTCGGTCCTGCTTAATCGGGTAACGGATAAACGAATAAAATATCCTGGAACTGGATATTTCCCATGCCATAGACGCAATGCTAAAGATTCCGCTTAATCGAATAATACATCTTGGTATAATATTCGTTTTAGCGGGGCCGACAGTATGTGTTTTAGAATATCGGTAATGTAATCGCTTGAAGAGATTGGCAACTAATAAATGGATTGGGTTCATTATTTTCCTATTTAATGGAACTTTAAATACAATTTTACGGTATTTTTAAAAATTTGTTTGCGCTGACTGGGCGGGTACTTACAATTGGTCACTTAGAATCCAACCGAACAGGTATCTTGCCGAATTTGTTGCAAGAATATTATAATAATTAAGATTATGTGTCATTTTTTCCACTGACGCCAGTTTTGGCGCCAAAGACTGTAATAATACTTTGCTTCTTATACGATATAACTAAAATAAAACGATTGTTGTCTGATATTTGTAGACTGCGCCAAAATCTTAATCATCGAGATAATACTCCCACAGTTGAAGAAAAGTTCAGGTTTTTTTTTTTTTTTTTTTTTTTTTTGCCGATTTCGTACATTGTCATTAAAAAAACTTTTAAAACTTCCGTTGAAGCGTAAAGTAATCCGCATACGAAATTAATCAAATCCCAAAACTAAAATTACCCTTAATTTGTGTTTTTCGCACAAATAATTGTTAAATGCTCCCTACTAATTTCGAAATCACTTAGGACAAAAACTTTTAGCATCATTTCATGTTCAGCAATATTTTCTCAGCATTAAATGACAATTTTTCTTTGACAAAAATTACTGACTTAATAATACCTAAGCATATTTTCATCAAGTAGGGAGGGGAGAAAAATTATCCTAGGTATCCCAAAACAGTTACTGCAAATTTAGCGACATTTTAAATCGTCAAAGCGGTACGTTTTGAGTTCTTAAAGTTTGGGAAAAAAAAAGCGATTATAAATTGTTTCTCAATATTTTTACTGGCCCAGGCAACGCCGGGTATTTTTGCTAGTAATTAATAAATGAGATAAATAAATAAATAAAACAATTAATATGGTCTGTATGTTATAAGAAATATGTATAATGGGACTACAAATCCATTATTCTAAAAAGCAATAACGAAAGTTTTCAATAGAGTTGAATATTGCAATTATTTTTGCCATGTAAATGATAACAATAGTAATTGAAAATATGATAAGTAGTAATTGAAAATCCATTCTTTATACTACCGAGGATGTGTCTAGATATTCAACTTTTGGTTGCAATGGGCCTGTAAAGAAAAATGATGAAAAATGGGAAAATGTTGTTTATGACCTTGAAATATTAATGGCCTACAAACTTGCCAAGTGACATATCATCCGAAATTCTGTTTCAAGAGCTTTAAAATAACACATAGGAAAAGACTCAAGCTTCTTATGGCAGCGGTAAAAAAATAATTCCCTTTGTTAAAAACGAAACTTTTATTTTTTGCCATTTCTTGAAATTTACAGAAGCGCACACAAAAAATAAAGTTCAAAAATACCTAAAAAGGTTTTTTTTCGTCAGAACATAAGTACAACAGCTCCTTTAAATTTTAATAGAACAAATTGACATGAACTTTTAAGGTCTGTGTTTTTTTTTTTTTTTTTTTTTTTTTGATTCCACGTGGAATGACGTGCACATTTTGATCTGCAATGTGCCCTTGAAACTGGTTTGTCTCAAAAATAAAACCAACGCTTTTGATTTAAGAAAAGTGTTCTTTCCAATCATGTAAAGAAATTTGAAATTCAAGATGACCTTTTTGAGATATTGCCCTTTGAAATTGAGACAAAATTGAGAAAAAAAATTTTTGACTGTAATTTCAGCTCGCATAATTCAGCAGTTATTTGAGCTATCAAGATGCCACAAGCACACCTTTTGGACATACTAACGGGCTACAAACGAGGAAAGAATTACCTTCAAAAAAGTCATTCTCTCAGCAGATACAAGCTAATAACGTGTGGTCAAAATTTGCCAAAATGAGGTTTTTTTACCAACTTTGGCAGCAAATTGTAAAGAATCTACAGTGCATTGAGCTTTTGTTACCAAAGTAGGCTATTCTATCCTAAACAGTGATCAGAATCATCGAATTTGAGCCTGATAATCATATTAGGTCGTGAGCAATAAAAGCACAAACTTGACGATTTTGTCATTTTTTTACGACACGAAAGAGAGGACTTAACAAAATAATTTATATTTGCTGAACTATATTTGGAGTTACAATTTGATATGGCTTCATGCAAGTCTTATATGTACTTCCAAAAATTTTTTTTATCAAATCGGATGGGGTCGAGTGGGGACGCTTCGTACACTTGACATGGAATGACTCATAAGTAAAAGAAATGAACTATTTCACTTTGCATCGCTTTCACTTACAAATTATATTGAACATTTAAAATCAAAATTTGCTTAATATAAACTAAATAACTATTGCACTCTGCACCAGAAGATCTTAACTAATATTTAAAATGACATTTACAAAAATTTTATAATTGCATCATAACAAAAAATATTTTTGAAAAACCATTAATATTACAATAAGTGCATCAAATTTTGAAAAGGACTTGTATAATTTTTTTCGTTTATCTTTAGATCTACCTATTTGTTGACAGGAATCAACTGTATGTTTAGTGACTTTGTTAAAATATTGCTTGATAGATGTCGCTGCAAATAGAAAATATTTTGCCATTTCACTTTGCTTGCTATTCCACTTTTCCCCTCATTCCCCTACTGAGAAACCCTGCAATATTACTTTTAAATTCATATGAGTTTTTTTATACAGAAGATAAAAGGATGAAGATCAATTTTGTCCATAAATGTTATTGCGTATTTCTCTCTCATAAAACAAATCCCTAATAGCTCGCCAGATGGATTTTTAGATCCCTGAAAAGCTGCTGGACATATGTAGGTTATTTCGCTCATATTTGGTGCTTGAAATTTCTCGCGTTATGAGTTTATTATCTTTTGAAAAGCACATATGAACTGCCTCTTTTTTCCCTACAATTTCTAAAGATAGCTTTCAGTCCAACTTGATACATTCATCATGTAATATACTGTATCATTTTACTAGAAAATTTCTTATTTAACCCATAAATGGCGGGTAAATGCTGGAAACAGAAATTTGATCAAACCTGTAAGGTTCAAGAAATGTATTGAAATTACAACTATTTGGGATGAATTTTTAATACACAGTTAAAATAGATGTTAATTTTGAAGTACAATATAGCTAATTTTACAGTAATAAACTGTAAAACTGCTACTTTCAGTTTATCACTGCGCATTTTACAGTTTTAAACTGGAACCTCTGCTGCCACCACTAAACTGTTATTTTTACAGTATAATACAGCTAATTTTACGGAAATAAACTGTAAAAGTGTTATTTTTACAGTAATTAACTGTGAAAAAGTTAGTTCTACAGTTAATTGTGCTTTCTCAGTTTTAAACTGGAACCTGTGCTGCCAGTATTATACTGTAAAAGCAAGTTTATTTGTTGCCGTGTAAAAAAATAAATAATGTTGTTAAATACATCAGCTGTTTTAGGTAAAATATGATATAATATTGTTTAGATATTGAAAGATATTTATATGTAATTTATCTAGTAAACCATGGCACATAATTAAGTGTTCAGTAACTAATACAACGATGATCAGTGAAACACATATCAACTATTCGAAACTTATTGATTTGGTGTTCCTGAAAAGCAAAATAAGTTATGCTACTAAATTTTTAAACATATTTGAGAATAATTAATATCTAACAATAGAGCGTTCCATTTTTATCAAAACAAATTTTTTATTAGTGGCGTCTTGAGTTACAAAGCACTTATTTATTTTTTGTGCACGCATCTTTTTGTTTTGAGTTGCATTCTGGATTGTCACGTTAGACTCTTTAAATTCTTGACCTCCATTCAAAAATAATTTTCCTGATATCGCGCGCAGACGTAGAATAGTTCGTGGAACTGTTTCGTTAAATTTTGTCGAAGCTATATAAAAAGCGTTTCATGTTAGCAATACCCTGCGTAAAGAAAGGAGGCGGATGAAAGAAATGTTTCCCACTCTCCGCACTTTTCTCTCATGGTTGTCATAGTTACGGCGCTGTGGACTTTTTCTCCATATAGCTTTTGCAACAATGGTTAAATGCAAACGATTAAAATTGTTTTGTGCGTAAACTATTATTCAATCAACGATAATAGAATACTTTTTCAAGTATTTATATAACGGATACTTGTGATGGTTGGTCTTGGTAATAGAAACTATTTATAGCACTAGATATGTTAGAAAACCTTTAGAAATAACTGAGATATGACGACATAAATACAACTACATACCTCTACATACAAGCAGGATTTTTTTTTTAAAAGTTACGTGCTCAGTTGGGATTTTTGAAATTTCCTGTGCTTAATTTCCTTCAAAAAAGCATAAAAGAACAAAAATATTATCGAATTAAAAAAGTACACGTAATACACCGTTAGCTCAGTAATTCCATCCGGAGACTGCAGTTTCGGCCTTATTGTGGACTCATCAGTCTGGAATAGGAGGTAACCGAGCTTATGCCAGCTATCCTCTTGTAGAAACTACACTTTATCCCCCGCTTAGGAACTGAAACTTACTTCCTAAAAAAAATGTTTTTTTTTCTGATTGTAAGCTTCCTATCTGTCACGGAAAAAAATCTGTTCGCGGGCCTGATGAGGCCAGTAAGCCTTACGTTTGAGACCCCTGTCATGTACTATTCTAGTATTTCAGAGTTGAAAAACTAAAAAACCAAATTTTGTTTGCTGTTTTGAGTAGTTTATAGACCATCGGATTTATATATTCCATCCATTCGCGCATAAGCGGCTGGTGTGTCGAAAAAGTGCGGGGTCAAAGGAGAAGTGTGTGGGGAGAGGGATAGGTGGAAGTACTTCTGTTTTTTTCTTTTCTGAAAAATTTGGTTCGTTTATTGGATTTTAACATAAGTGATCAAAATACCTCTAAAATTCAAAATGTGGCTCAAAATATCAAGACTGATAGTTACCGTAGACACCTTCTTCCTATTCAGTCTCATTCTTTTGAAATAACATGACAAAAGTTTAATTTTTGGAATGTTCAGCTTTTATTTTCATAAAATGAATCAATACTCTGAGTAAAAAATCATTTTTTAATCTATCATTAATTTTTAACTCTGAAAAGTGAGGGGGAAAGTCCTCTTCACTTTTGAAACTGAGAGGCCGTCGCCCCCCTTGCCCCCTGTACGAGCCGCCTATGTATTCGCGCAAATTCCACTGTACCAATTTCCTCAAAACTTGCCATACGTGCATTTAACCCATTTATGCCAAAGTTTTTTTAACAATAATTTTCAATTTTCATCTGCTTAAAACTCTTACTTGGAATGGTTTACATACATTTTAGGCTTAAAATAGTTCGCCGTTGCCATATTTATTAAGTTATTTAACGTCCTGTTTATGGGATATTTTGCAGATATGTGAGCAAAATACGACCTTACTTGACTTTACTTTTGCAAAGTAACATTACAGAAGGCATCTGTGATCAATTTTAAGCAAATCATTTTAAAATAGTTTAATTTTATGAAAAATAAGTTCGCAAAAAAAAACTTACTTTCTGTGGCTACCCATGCTGGATCGTTGCTTGACTGATTTGTCTGAAAATAGCTGTCAATAAATAAACTCTGATGTCCAAATAGTGGCTCTAACTGGTTTTCTCAAGAAGAAGGACTATTTAACTTGTGAAAAACAGCTTTAGTAAAATAATATACCCATTACAGGTTTTTGTATGCAGTAACTAACAAGCGTCCCGTTTTTAGGCTACTGGGCATAAATGGGTTAAGTCGTTATTGAACTTTTTTTTTAATGTTTTATGCGTAAAAAAGTCCATACTCTAAAATGAAGCTTATGGTTCTTAATATGTTAAAGCTCATGAACTAGGTTTAAAAGTTTGACATTTTTTAATGTCAATATTGAAAGTCTGAAATTGCGTTGAATCGAAGTATTATTTACAAGTCAGGCAGAGCAATTCTGAAATAATATGTCGTAAATATCCATAACTGTGTTTGTTCTTAAAAAAATAAATATACCAACGTTTATATTGATATGTATTTTACATACAGTCGTAGTAGATTCAATTTCCATCATGTCTACGAAATAAACAATAAAAAAAATGCTTCAATGTTTTGAAAAAACAACTGCGTCAGTTTACATCTTTTCTCGGCACCTGCAATACACTTTTCAGATAATTTTTTTTCCCGTCGAGAAATCGTTTTGAATTTCTTCAGAATAAAAACAAATATTCATCTAAAAATATTACTTTAACACGTCAAAAACACACAACATTCTGCCTTAATGTTTTTCAATGTAATATAAGTTTCGCTTCAAAATAAGAAGCTATTATTTAAGGATTTTAAAGCACGCTTACATTTTTTGCAGAAAATTCGAGTTGAATTTTGCTTTTTCATCATTTTACGGAGCATATTTCTCTGAAGGAGACTGAGAGTTTCAATTTAATGCACTCGGTGTAATGTGCAGCTCATTTTATTTGAAGAATTTTGGATATGTGTTCGGCGGTAGTAAGTACTTTTTCTTAATATTTTTTATTTCCTTTTTCTTCCAAGTAAAGTCTCTTCAATCATGTCGCGCTCTAAGTGTCTAAATGGAATAGAATTGAAAGGGAGAAAAAGCGTGTCGTTTTCACAAAGGCGCAATATATATCACTTTAAAGAGATTAGGTGTAATGTCGCGTCTGGAAAATGAGTTATGTATATTTGATGTTGTTGCGCTAGGTGTAAGTTTCATCAAATTAGAAAAGAGCAGATTTACACGATTTTCTGAAAGTACGGAAAGGAGACTACTTTAATCATTGCTTTCAAAACTTCGGATTTTTTTTTCATTACCATTCGCAACTTGTTGAACTTTTTTATACTTTCAAGTGTTGTTATTGTTTAATATTGTGTCTTATGCCGACCTATCTTTATAGAGTTTCGTCATTATCTGTATGTAAAATGTAGACAAAAATATTGCATTGGTGTAAGCAGTTGGTTGAGCAGTCTATGATTCCAAGGTTCAATACACACAATTAGTTTATTTAAGGCAGGAATTCAAGTGAAACACGGGCGATCGCAAATCACAATTCCAATCGCAAATTCCCAAATTTGGATAAGTTGCAATCGCAATAAATGCTAATCGCACTGACGTTACTACGGGTGGAGCCAATAAGAGCTCACAAGCAGTCAGCGATCTCTTCTTATTCGCCAAGTAGACTGTGACGATTTATCTAGCTCGTTTTTCATAGGCAAACGTCACGCTGACGTCACGATGTTTTTATCAAGAAACGTTCTAATGTAATTCACTTCCAGTAGCGATTGCAATTTGCGATCGCCTGTTTCACTTGAATTCCTGCCTAAATATAATTATCTTCTATGTTTTTAATGTGTTGTTGTTAAATGAAAATTTACAACATAAATTATTATACTGCCGTGCTAAGCACAAAAGTCGTATCTGCACTTTTTAACAAAATTGACTTATCGCCGCCAGGTTGCGATGTATTTTACCAAAATACAAAATTATATGGTCATTTGAGATCGGGAAATTCAGTGAACTCTCACTTATGCGCGGGTACAAGGGACCAACAGAAAAAGGCGCAAAAGTGAGAGAGTCGCATAAGTGAGCAAGCCTATTTAAAAGCCTAAAATACAAAATAAGTTCTAACTAGAGCATGAATAAGAATGTTTCTGTAAAAAATAATCATGTTACTACGGTTTGGCAAACTACTGTAACCTAACTACAATGATAAGAAGAAAACAAGAATTGTAGCAAACCTAATCACAAACTGGTCCCTTTAAAACGATCCATAATCTATAATTTTCCCTCTCCGAACTCTAGTTCATGTGGAAAAATGCCTTCCGTGAGCAATAAAAGAGAAGGATTAAAGAAGAAAGTGAAGAAACATACTCATTTTTTAGGAAAATAAATTAAATGGTTTACATTTTACGAAAAATTCGGTGCATAAGTGAAATATTTGTTTTTGGGGCGCCTCATAAACGAATGAAATTATCATTATTTTACTGTGGAATGTGCCGGGACACTAAAAATCGTCGTATAAGTGAAAAAGGCGCATAAATGAGGCGGTGTATAAGTGAGAGTTCACTGTATTTTTTTTTTAAAATTCCGAATAAGTTTCATCTGAATCAAATACATGGTGGCCCAAAACTTTAAAGAGTAATATCTCAGTTTGAGCTCGCCTGCATATACCACTTCTGCGCTTAGCACCGCAATATAGGCCAAAGCCGCCGAATCACACATCGTTCTTCGGCCAGATTGAAGCTTCGATGAAATCACTGAAGCTTCGGCCCATCTCTACTTGATAAATTTCCCTACAATTACGTATATAACACAAAGGGATGCAAGTGGACTTCTTAAAGCTTTGAGTGAAACAAGTTCAAAGCTCAACGATAGGTATTCTTTCATTGAAAATTTCTTCTAAATTGGGCTGTAGCACAGCCCATAGTAGATAAACGTACAATCTCTTGAATCAAACAGATGATACTTTTTTCTTCCGTTTCTCCGAATTATAAAAGTTGGCACTTAGTACCCTTTACCTCTAGGTTATTTTTATACACTCAATTTCATGATTGCACTGGAAAGAAAACTGCGCAAAAAAAAAAAAGAAAATGCTGTACTACTATTTGATCTGCAGGAAACTGGGATTCCATAACTTTTTCTAGTAACGGTACAGTTCCTTCTCAAGTAGCGTTGCTTATCGTTGCAACGTTACTTAAGAAAAAGCTGTATCGTTACCACACTGTAGAAAATAATTGCATTACTACTAAAAAACGTCTAGGAAACTGGGATTAAATAGGATTAAATACACTTTTCCAGAAACGGTACAGGTTTTTCTTAAGTAGCTTTACTTAAGAAGAAGCTGCATCGTTATCACGCTGTAGGAAATAACTCCGGTATTACTAGAAATTTGAGATTCCATTAATTTTTCTAATAACGATGCAGCTCCTTCTTAAGTAGCGTTACTTAAGTAGAAGTTGCATCGTTACAACGTTGCTTGAAAAAAAACTGTATAGTTACTACACGGTTGAAAATAACTGCATTGCTACTAGAAAACTTCTAGGAAACTGGGATTAAATGAACTTTTCAAGAAACGGTACAAGTTTCTTTTAAGTAGCGTTACTTAATATGAATCAGCATCGTTACCACGCAGCAGGAAATAACTACGGTATTACTGGAAATCTGAGATTCCATTAATTTTATTTATTAACCATGCAGCTCCTTCTTAAGTAGCATTACTTAATAAAAAGCTGCAGCGTTACAACGTTACTTAGGAAAAAGCTGTATCGTTATCACGCTGTAGGAAATAACTCCGGTATTACTAGAAATTTGAGATTCCATTAATTTTTCTAATAACGATGCAGCTCCTTCTTAAGTAGCGTTACTTAAGTAGAAGTTGCATCGTTACAACGTTGCTTGAAAAAAAACTGTATAGTTACTACACGGTTGAAAATAACTGCATTGCTACTAGAAAACTTCTAGGAAACTGGGATTAAATGAACTTTTCAAGAAACGGTACAAGTTTCTTTTAAGTAGCGTTACTTAAGATGAATCTGCATCGTTACCACGCAGCAGGAAATAACTACGGTATTACTAGAAATCTGCGATTCCATTAATTTTTCTAATAAAGATGCAGCTCCTTCTTAAGTAGCGTTACTTAAGTAGAAGTTGCATAGTTACAACGTTGCTTAAGGGGAGTCGGTACCCTGTATGCGCCTAATGTTAAAATGCTTAACTTTATGTACCTTTTTCTCAAAAAGTTTTAAAGATAGAAACTTAGAATTTTTACAGTAGTTACAGGACATATCCAAGAGCCTACTGAAGTTAGGTTTTAAAGAAATTTTGTTTATTTCATCATTTATTAAATTTTAAACAATAGTCACTTTTTAAATGGAAAAAAAGACCGCTTTTTACCATAAAAACATTTTTTATGGAAAAACTATGAGGCCTAATGCAAAAGTGTAACTTCAGTATATTCATAACAATATAAACAACATATGTTAAAAATATTAGACCAATACATGAAGTAGTTTCCTAGAAAAAGGAACATGAGTTTCAAAAATTGACGTTTTGAGAAAATCGCGTTTGAAAGTAAAAATGTACTTACATTAATACATTCCTGCCTCATATCCTTCAGTTTTTCTTTTTTTATCAGCATATCCAGTTTCTCTATTTCTTTGCAGTCTTCTTTGTTTCCTTTTCTCTTTATTTTGTGACATAAATGAATATTTTGCTTTTGTCAGACGCTCATTATCGAGGCATTTCATTGCATCGACAGCGTTTTTCCCTGGCTCAATCTTCAGTTTTTGCAGAATTTTCAGTCTGTTAATGTTACCTTCATTAAAGGTACATATGGCATCATAAACCCCACATGAAAGGGTTTCTATGTGCACAAACGTTGACTTGGGCACACGAGACCATATAACGTTGTTTACGCTTTCATTGGGGTTTTGTGTCTTGCCGTGCAAGCATTTCTTCAAAAGCTGCGGTTCAGAGAGATCCTTAAAAATTGGCCTCATTTTTTCAACAACAGCAACTGGAAGACTGTTTTTATGCTGGTAAGTTCCACCGGTGATTTCTGCTTTCCTAAACCCACACCACGTGTCTTCAGTTTTCGGGCAAAAGCCATGCTGCGGCTTGTCATCTGTAGACAGCTTATGTAGAAAAATTGCCCATATGGCTTGACGCATTTTTTCAACACTTTTAGAATTTCTCATTATTGCAAGTCCATAGTATTTTTGAATTAAATCAATTTTCTCTAAAGTTAGACGGTTCTTCCCCGACAAAGGCTTATTGTCAGACAGTTTTTGCCCTTTCGAGCTTGCAACTAAACGGCGTAGCCGAGAACCCATCCTCTTCATCACGTGCCCAATGCACTCTAATTTTTCCACTGGAAATTCCTTACCATAAATGTTATTCTTTTTTACAGTTTCATAGGCTTTCGAATCTCCGTCTCCTAAATAAGTCGTATACCGACAGTTATACGTAAGCATTGAACGCTTGAACATTCGAAGGGCTCCTTCCACCTCCATCATACCGCTTGCACCACTGAAGTTCTTTTTGCAATTTACATCATGTTTTTTTTTATTTTTACAAAGGCAGTATTTTGAAAGTACCTCGACGTCAAGCACTTTCCCTGTATCAATGCTTGTAATTGATACAACGCCATTGAGGGATACGTAGCCCCGTTTTTGCCAGGAGCCGTCTACCGCCACGGCAAGATTCCTCTTTTCCTCATTTTCTTTTACCGCTTCCTCCACTGCAGTCGACATGGATTCTTGGCACACTTCCTTTGTGGCTGACAAAATTCTTTGATTGTAAAGGGCAAACCGGGTTGGCGGGTTTGGCAGATTCATCAGACCGCAAAACATTCTGCCGGCTTCTGCTCCCTTTCCGATTGCTCTCATTGCATAAACAAATCGTGTGTTTACAGTGGCAGTTTTTGATCCTTCGTGCAACTCAGTTGAATCAAATTCTGCAGAGTAGTTGCACTGGGGACATTGCAGCAATAAACTCATATAGAGACCAGCAGTTTCTTGTTTCTGGATGAGATTCAGTCCACTTTCACAGAACTTGCATCTAACGTATTGTTCAAACACGTATTTTAAAATATTCAAATCAACTATCATGTTACCAAATTTTTCTTCAACCTTAAATGAATTGAAGCTTTCATCCAGATCAGGCACCTTTTTTTCTCTTGCGCATTTCTCATCCTGAGAAGCAGGTACACCTTGTGCTGCATCATCGGATACATCTTGTGATAAATCATCAGATACACCTTGTGCTGCATCATCCAAAGCTTTAGGTTTCTTTGGAAAATATGCACCCTTACGTTTTTTAAACACTTTTCGTGATCTAGGCATCACTTACTATATGCAATTTAATTCAGCAAATACTAAAGAAACTGAGAAACAGAGCAAATGTATATGCGAAAATCGAAATAATAAAAGCGTGCCGCAACGGAAAATAAAACGTGCTCTGCGCTAGCGAAACAGTAAACAAACACTCCCAACACAGTTACAGTTAGTAAAAGACTTTCAGTTAAACGATAAATTAAAATAAAAACAAGGCTTTACTGTAGCAAAACATGCAAAAGTACTCCAGAAATGTTTGTTTACATTCTGATCGGTCAAAAAGGGGGCGTGGCCAATCAGCTGATTGCACACATGACTTTTTTATTATTTAAATTGAGTTACTTTTAATTTACGTAGAAACATAAATTTGGTGTCATTTGAAAGCCCTTGATTTGAATATTTTGAATACATTAAGAATGAAAAATCGATTTTTTTAAGGTTTTTGGGTACTGACTCCCCTTAAGAAAAAGCTGTATAGTTACTAAACTGTAGAAAATAACTGCAGTACTAATAGAAAACTTCTAGGAAACTGGGATTAAATGAACTTTCCCAGAATCGGTACAGATTCCAGAAACTGTTTTTCTTATGTAGCGTTACTTAAAAAGAAGCTGCATCGTTACCACGCTGTAGAAAACAACTACGGTGTTACTAGAAATCTGAGATTTCATTATTTTTTCAAATAAGGATACAGCTCCTTCTTAAATAGCGTTACTTAAGACGAAGTTGTATTGTTACAACATTGCTTTAAAAAAGCAGTATCGTTACGACACTGTAAAAACTAACTACACTACTACTATAGGAAACCACTAGGAAACTGGGCTTCTATATTCTTTTACAGTAACGATACAGCTTCTTATTAAGTAAAATTGACAGCGGTAGTTAAAAAAGAAGCTCTACCATTACTGGAAAACTTTATGGAAGTGCAGTTTTCTAAAGCATTTTTTACAGTGTAATTCATATTGCAATTAACTTATTCGCCTGATAAAGTTCATTGTGCAAAGAGTTACCGCCCATAAGCCAGGTCTAAGGCAGAACTGAAGCAATTACACCCACAGCTCAGCTATGGCATCCTTAAACTGCAGTTTTGTCCTTATTCTGGTCTCCTCAGTCAAGAATAGCCGATATCTTACCAGCGAGATACCTTACCTTCTAGCTGGTAAGGTAAACTCATTTTATCTACCATCTTGTTGGCATTATTAGCTACAGGGGCATTTCACGGTGTCTGTGACATAGGGGTGTCCGTAACAAAACTTTTAAAAGTTTAAAATTTTTATATATATTGAAAAAGTACATTCTCAAGTATGTGAATATCATATTGTTTTCATAGTTCACTTTATATTATGTTTGCAATTGCACTCAGAACATGGAAAATGCAATTTTCACTGTTACGGGCTCTACATTGAATTTTTCTTTAAAAACTAAACTTTTATTCCAATTATTGTTATGGATTCTACAGTCATCATTTTCACAATCCATAATTTTTTATAGAGCGCACTTTTTGATTAAAATTGTTAGCTGCATTAGAGGTGAGCCTTTACTTTATCTGTCTCAAGTGCCAGTTTTGGCTTAAAAATCGGTTTAAGCCAGATTTAAAGAAAAATTCAATGTAGAGTCCGTAAAAGTGAAAATTGCATTTTCAATGTTCTGAGTGCAAATACAAACATAATATAAAGTGAACTATGAAAACAATATGATAATCATATACTTGAGAATGTACTTTTTCAATATATATAAAAATTTTAAACTTTTAAAAAGTTTTGTTACGGACATCCCTATGTCACAAATACTGTGAAATGCCCCTACAATAAAAGGGTCTTTGCCTCCAGCTGGGCTATTGGCTATTCCTGACTGATGAGTCCAAATTAAGAACGAAACTGCAGTCTCAGGATGCCTTAGCTGAGCTGTGGCTGTAATTGCTTAAGTTCATTGTCAATAACAATTTCCTATTTTTTATGCAGTCATGAAATTACTTGGAAAAAGGACTAAAATCTCTAATACAAAATTTACCACGTAAATGCTGATTGACTTGCTCAGCACAGAGCATTTAACTCACAATCGATCCACAAAAGACAAAGGGGAAAACATTTTAATAAAGTGTCCCAATCCGATAGTCGGTACGGTCTCATTTCGAGGAATGATTACAATATCTTCATCGAACACCTATTTAGATATCGATGCAGAGCAGGGAATCGATTCTTTGGGTCATTTCGGAACTGTCCCGTCCCCAAATGGCCCGGATGTGAGGGATAGTAACTACTTTGTTTGCCCCCGGAATGGCAGGAGTAAATCGAGATGAGAATGCTTTTCCAATTCCAGATGGAAGCGAGTTACTGCATGGGAGCAGTTTGAAAGGAAAATTTTCGATTTAGGAAGCAATGGAAAGGTTGAGAAATGAGGCAGATGTAGAGAATGAAATATGTCCAATCGTGTTTGAAATTAAGTAAGTGTTATCGAGATGTATGTGTGGACCATTTCCATTTTTGATTGGATGGAAAAAGTTTCTGCTTGAAATGTGGTCATATGAGGAAAACTTGTTTAAAAAGTGAAAAAAATTTTAATATAAATGAAACTAAAGGGAATTAATATTTGTTCATTTGCTTTTCTTGTTTTATCTTAGTCTTTTAACTTATTAATGCCTCACGTCCCTTTTTAGGGACGGTCCAAAAAAGGCCTGAATTTCCCCAAAATGAGCATTTCAACCAAATAATAATGTTCAATTAGTACCTTGGTGTTGTTTTAATTCGTTATTAACAGATTGCAGCACATAACCATTGTAAAGTGTGTTGTTCTGTAGCAGTTTTAATATGATCTTTATCGAAAATGACATCGTTCACAATCTCAAGAAAAAAAAAGCTAAGTTTTCAAAGTTATTTCCAGCTTCCTAGTTTATGTTAATTGCTGATTTTATTTCCTCTTATAAATTGTCTTTTTAAATATTATATCGTAGGCAGAAAAAAATTTAGAAAAAAAAAGTATGTACCCTCTGGGGTCTATCGTAATTTTTAAAGGCTAATTTTTCTTTCCTTAATAAAAAAATTATTTTTTACATAATATTTTTTTTATTATTTTTCCTGTCCATTAAACACTGTTTGTAACCAGTGTACAAAATATCTTTTGAAAAAAAATGTCAGGCATTAATGGGTTAAAGTGTAAGGAGTTTCCATTCCGGAACCAATTGTTTGACAACTATTTAGATGTCTCCAATTAGCTATGGGCCATTCCATGAAAAGTGAAACCAATTGGTCCAAAATTCATATTGAAGTTATGTTGCTATGTTATACATCATTTTAAAGCTTAAGATGTATATTTTAAGAATCCTGCATTGGTTTTTTAGTGAGAGTTAGAATAATACTTGTTTTCTTAGTTGGAATTACGATATTCACGAACTTGTAAAAATCAGAAAAAAGAACACATTTTCAAATGCATATTTCTCATCGAAAAATAAAAACAAAAATAACTACTTGTAGCACAATTTTAACTACTAAGACGGTACTATAATAATATGCATTCATTAGTTTCTTTTGAATTGATCTAAATGGTGTAATTGAAGTTTGAAAAAAAGAAGTTTGATGTTACGTCTGTAACAAAAAAGAAGCAAAAGTTGTCATTACGTCCTAAAAAATCAAAATTAAAAAAAACCCTTAATAGTCCTTTTGGCAAATTCTTAGAGTAATTGCCCACCATAGTTAAAAATATTGCAACTGATTTAGTTTTTAAATTAATGCTGTTACAGACGTAACATTTCGGACATAAAAAATGGCTCTATGTTACGTCCGTAGCAAAAATAAATTTCCAATTAAATAGGTAAAAAGCACAGGATGAGCAATACATGTCTATAGCATAATATGGTACGAGTACTAAAGTTTCTGGTATTCTGATTTTGAAATTTTTAATTATGTCGGCATGTAATTGAAATTTATTTCTTAAGATTAATAAAATACACATATGGTATAACTGATTATAATTTATGCCTCAACTGGCATTTTTTTGCTACGTCACATGGAAAAGGAGCTGTGGATGGAGTTGGGGGTATGGTCAAGCACCAGGTTTGGCAGAGAGTAAGATCTAGAACAGCATTTGTCAACGACGCTCTTTCCTTTTTTCAGTGTGCAAACTCCATTGCAGAAAAAGTTAAAATTATTTATATGCCCCAGGAAAATGTTTTAAAGCTGACGCCAAAATTGGAAGAACGGTGGACTAACATCGCGAATTTGCCAAAAGCCCGCGAAATGCATTGTTTTAGAACAGAATACGAAAATGCCGTTCGAATTTCGAGAACGTCGGATGAAAAAGGACACATTTTTTTCATTCAAAAAAAATTATCAAAATTGACCAACTGTCACCAAGAAGGTTAAATTTTAGTTTGGTACTAGTATTCTGCTATATGATCCAACATTTTCAAATTTTTAAGTTCTCCTAAGATCAATCACTGATTCCAGGGAGGAATTTACTTTTCCCGATTTTTTTATGTAGCAGCCCCATTATGCATTAATTTTAAGAATACAAATAAATTTGTGTGAAGGCCCTTCTTAACTTTTCTTGTGTCAATCTTTCTTGGAAATAATTGTCTTAAGATGCATTAATTTAGTGTTACATATTGACATATCGGCATATGCTCTCAACTCCCCCAGACTTACCCAAATTTTCTAAAACTGTTACAGTATAACTTAAAATATTCAAATAATGTGTTAATTAATGCTACTGTATTGTTTTAGCACAAAAATCTTTGTTTATTTCTGCTTTACAATACTGTTTTCTGCTTTCAAATCAGAGATGTTACGTCTGTAACACCACTTTGTTTCGTCCGTAACAAGTTTATGAATTTTTTTCACAAATTCGGCAGTCAAAATCCACACAATCTTTATGGTTTTAGAAAGCTTGAAGTCTCTAGAACACGTATTAAAAAAAAAAAGTTCAAAATTTCCGTATAATTCAGAGGAATATTGTAAGTTGTATGACATAGTCGAGTTTTTGCTGTTTTGTGAATTACGTCTGTAACAGGCAGTTTTTAATTTCTGTATTTTTTTGTAATTAAGCAATCTGCACGCAAATTTAATGTAGCATAAACATCATCAAGTTACACTACAGGAAAAAAAAATGAAGACTTTCATCAGCCCAAACCAGAATTATTTGTGTTCAAAGTCTGCGATTGTTACGTCTGTAACGATGGAATTGCCCCTATCTTTTTCCATCCAGAGGAACAGATGTGATGCCGCATTGTTTAACAAAGATATTTTGCGTAATTTTAGTTTTGACCAACTATTAAAAAACAAAAGTTATTCAGTGACATAATTTTAATGAACTATTTCAGAATTAACCACTTTATTTCTCTGATTTCCTTCCTTATGTGAATCGGAAAACACTGAGCTATCGAGACAAGAGATTTAAGCTAAATATTATTTCTCAAATAGGTTGTACAAATCCTTATGTTTTTTAAAACTTTTGAACAGTGAGGGAGAAACTTCTAGTTATTTTATTTATTTTCCCGTGTACCAGATGTCTAAATTTCTATACTATCGATATCCAATTTCATTGCATTTTCGTTTTAATAATAGTATCATGGAATTCAGCATTTTATTCTTAGAAAGATCAGTTTCACCAAGTTGAATGTTTTTCTCGACTTCAGAAAAGCTAATCGAACTTTGATTGTTTTTTCCCTTTTAAAGCATGGAAACTCGGTGTTGCTGAGTGCATAGAGCTATTCATTTTGAAGACATAAAATATCTGAAAGTATTTTATATAAGGTTCTTTCTTTTTTGGCAAGCTAAGTTTTTAGTCTTTTCTCTAATATTCTAAAAAGTTGCTATGCTGTAGACCTTTTATAAAAACACAATATTGTGAATGTTTCCTTACGAAATTGTAAGCTTTTTAATAACAATAAGCTTTGCTGTAGATTATAGAAATTTGCAATTTAAAAAAAATCATAAATTAAGGTAGTAGTCTAGTAACTTGGGTTCAGAAAATCTAAAAAAAATTTTTCGCTTAATTTGAAAGTACAATGTCTTGAGAATATACTGCGAAAATTTCAGACAGAAATTCGAAACATTTCGGGAGTTAGAACGAGTTTCCTAGATCGCCTCGGAGTCCAACCTTTAAGGTAATAGTCTGGTAACTTGGGCTCAAAAAATTGATTTTTTTTTTTTTGCTTAATTTGAAAGTACAATGTCTTGAGAATATACTGTGAAAATTTCAGACAGAAATTCGAAACATTTTGGGAGTTATAACGAGTTTCCTAGAGCGCCTCGGAGTCCAACCTTTAAGGTCTAGTAACTTGGGTTCAAAAAATCGATTTTTTTTGCTTAATTTGAAAGTACAATGTCTTGAGAATATACTGTGAAAATTTCAGACAGATATTCGAAATATTTTGGGAGTTATAACCAGTTTCCTAGAGCGCCTCGGAGTTTGTTGTTGAACTTTAAACGCGTTTTGCTCAAAACATTGTTTTTCTGGTCGGCCCGGATCCTAACTTTTTTTCTACTGAACCGATTGCTTTCAAATTTTAACAGGCTGTTCTACAGATTTATAGTTCTCGTCGGTACTAACGAGATTTTTTTTTTTCAATCCCTAACTTTTTATTTTACAGCCCTTTCTTTGCTAAAATAAAAGGACTTTTTTTTTGAAAGTCCGCTATTTTGTTATTTACCCTTGAAATTTAACTTCAGTAGTTCCGACCAGAATGACATGTCTATAGATTAAGAATAATCAAGAATATTTGATTTCAGATAACATCAAGAGCCAAAATCACCCGGGCCACCCACGTGCATTTTTTTTGAGGTTCCAACTTCGAGGGACAATAATAATAGTAATAAACTATTAAATTTTTTAAAATAATTTTTTTTATATTTTCAATATGTAAATAAAAACACTCTTAATATTCAAGACAATTCATTTATATTTTCCTATAAAAAACCACCCTCCAAAGAAGTCATGGAAATAGGTATAAGTTACCAGACTACTACCTTAAAAAAAAGTCAAAAAGAAAAAAAAAAAAAAAAAACACAAACGTTTTTTCGTTTCTAGAATTAAGATTCTGAAGCGTCAAAAATATGTAACAAGATGTAACTTATAAGTCACTGTATTCAATACTTTCTACGATATATTTTTGACTTTACAGGACATGTACAAGGTGTGACAATTATACAACAGGACCGCGCATAACCTAGCAGTTGGACTTGATGTCGAGGAGTAAAAATGGTATGTAGTTTGTCTTTATACTTCTGGTGTTGGTGACATGTTGAGTACATCCCTCTATATAGTTCAGTTTTATTTTAAATCCTGTTTGTGTGTGAGTAAGACGTTCTTGTGACCAAAGTGCTGCTATGAATATAAGTTGAAAAATCAAGAAGCCCATACATTTGAAACTCCTGGCCAAATATTTTTTGCAACATCCATCTGAATGCTTTAAATTGTTAAAAGAGGTGTTTTGCATGTTACGTAGTCAAATTTTTATAGGTATAAATGGTTTTTAGAATGTTGGTTTTGAAAGAACTGTTTACAGAGGTTGCTGAAAATGATGAACGATGAAGTCGACTTGTGAGAACAAGTACTGATGACATTAAAAAAAATACGGAAATCGTGTGAAAAGACATATGTTAGAGTTGTTAGAGTTGTGGCACTGAGCTAAACTGTAAGAACATTATTTAATGAAATATGCGAAAAGAACTTAAGTAAACATCTATACTTCCATCCAACTTCTTTCTCAGCACCAGGTCATAATTTTTACCAAAAGAGGTGCAAGAGCCCAAAGTACCCTCAACTTATTTTTATCGCGTGAATAGCATGAATTTCGCCTAAAATGTTAAATTTCGTAACTGCAGGAGCTTTACTCCCTATGCGAATTAAGCCTTGCTTACCATTAACACTATTCATACCAGCAACATAATCAATCATTATGATTGGTTATGTTTTCCTTAATAACAATTTTAAACGATTTAAAATATATTTGCACAATATATATCAGTTACTTTTAACATCTCATTAATCAAATCCATATGGTGAAGGGACCTCCCCATTTCAAATGCCTATGGGCCTCCAAATCCTTAATCTTGCCTGCTTAAACCCCACTATTCAAGCACCACACCGACCCGTCCCGCGAAACCAGAACCGAAACTGCTCCGACCACCCACCAGATGGCAGCGCGGTCAAACTCTTCCCGTACCAATCTGACGTTCCGAGTCGCGACTCTGCGGTATTCCTGTTCATCGTTTTCCGGCGATCGCAGCTCTCTTTACGGACAACTGGGGATAAAGCCGCATCTTTTTTTTTTTCTCTCTATCTTTCTCCTCCGACTTGTGACATGTTTTGAGGCATCAAACAAATTGACAACTGCACAGTTGCTGCTTAGAGTCTGGCAGTGACATTTGCAGCTGGAAAATTATTTACCGAAAAGGAGTAAATTGCATTTTTTGGAACCCTCCGGGCCCACAAGGTAAGGATGATTTAATTGAGAATTAATGGAAAAGTGTATTTTTCAGTGGTTAGTAAATTAGTATGATGTAAATGATCTATTGATTTTATGTCTGCATCTTTTTCAGAACAGACATTTCGTTTTTTTCTCTTATATACCATAGGCGGAGGAAAAAAATACCTGAAAACATCAGTATTTTTCTTTTGCTCTGCATAAAAAATGTACCAACTTCTCATCTAACTTCCTTGAAATAGTTAAATTACAGTTTTGGTTTACATTTTGTCAAGTTTTAAAGCTTTCTTAAACAATATATGAAATCAAAGAAAATGATGCAGCTGATAAAATCCCACATAGTGTTGCTGACTTTTGTCTCATAATAGTTGTTTCATATTGCACGTGTAATTTAGAACTGTATTTATGCATCTTTTATGTATAGTGACTTTATTCTCTATTTTTTAAAATGGTTTAATTTTAATGCATGGTAAAATGTATACAGTTTTGCAATTGTAGTTGATATTATATTCATAACGCAATATAAGAAGAAATATATAGCATTTTTTTTTATCGTGAATAAAATATTTGTATGGTATATTTTTTGGCATTTGTAGTGAAGTCATATTTCTGAAGTGCACTTCAGATATTTTATGCTCTGTGTTTTGTGGAAATGTGCCTAGTGTACGTTCCAAGAGAGAACACACATATAGAGAACACACTAAGAGAGAAATCACATTACAAAAAGTTTAACTCGAAACTGTTCTCTTGTGGTATTTTTGTCTGAATTATATATCTTGTGCAATACGTTTGCAATGTCTGTTGTATTCTTATTACTTTTATTATATTTCAAATTTATTATAATGAAATATTTATTAGATATTTAATTCTTCAGAATTGAATGAACCAAAACAAAAATATACAATATAAACATTTATTTTCTTAAAACCTAAGTCACCTAAATATTCTCTTTTTAACTGTCAAAAAAAGTGCAAATATCCAGGGGTGCTCATCAGGGAAGGAGGGGGGGGGCACGGCGCAGGTAGAGATTTTAGTGGAAGTGTTTCAACTGATATTTTTCGTTTTTTCGAGGAAGTGGTTCGACTTTTTTTTTCTCTATTGTTGGGGCGGGTGGGAAGGGAACTACCCCTAAAATATGCATATAAAATCTAATATGTATAACATTGTTTAAACATTGTTTTTGTTCTATGCAACAATATCACCAAATTTTATGAATATTTTTCACAAGATTAGCAAAAGACGTACAGATAAGTAAATTATAATTATTATTAGTTTTTTTTTTTGCAATTTTTCAAAAAGTACTTTCCAAAATGTATTTTTGCGATCAGAATACTTTAAAAACCGTTACATATTTAAATGTTATTCATCTTCATTTACGTCTTAAAATTATGTTTTCCTTTCTGGAACTATTCTAGACTCAATGGATAAGCTACCTGCTTGAAAGTGACGTCATTTTTGCGCTAGTATCATGCTTTTTAAAACCTCTGTAGGCTCATTGGAGACATTTTTGAACCGAGATAAGAAAAGATAAGAATAAAAAGTGAATAATTTTAGAGTTCAATTTTTGACCTATCCCATACCAGGTGCCTGGTTGGTTCCGAGTAGTGAAAGTCATAAAGAATAGATATAGGCAGGAATTCAAGTGAAACATGCGATCGCAAATTACAATCGCTGGAAATGAATTACATTAGAACGTTTCTTGATAAAAACATCGTGACGTTTGAGTGACGTTTGCCTATGAAAAACGAGCTAGATAAAACGTCACAGCCTACTTGGCGAATAAGAGGAGATCGCTGACTGCTTGTGAGCTCTTATTGGCTCCACCCGTAGTGACGTCAGTGCCAAGTTGAGTTGATGATAATGTAATTCACTTCCAGTAGCGATTGCAATTCGAAACGATTGCAATGGTGTTTCACTTGAATTCCTGCCCTAATCAATCATTGAATGAACATAATCTAGTTAACAGATCATAACTCCTGAATCATAATATAGAGTTCCTGCAGCTATTTCTTCGATGACTTGGCAGCAGTAGCTTTCTTCAGTGAAATTCTAAAGAGGAAACTGCAAAGCTGTTTTTCCGCCAATAACGTGTTTTCATACGCAGTAGAACCTGTTTATCTCGAACTTGCTAATCTCGAAAACCTCTCTTATGTCGAAATTTTTCAATCTCGCTGCTTTTGATGCATAACTTTAATTTTTTTTCTCATGTTTATCTCGAATGATTTTTCCCGAAAACCTCTCTATCTCGAATTTTGACGATTCTCATTTTTGAATTTCATCTCCAGCCACCTTTATCAATGGTATAACTTAGAGACAAAAACCATCTTTTGCACAATCATTCAAAGACATTGTTCAGACTTAAAGGTATGCATTAACTTACTATAATTCAACTTCGCAGAGATGGCCTATGACTCCTCCTTTTTTCAGGATTGTCCATTTTTAGGAAGGGGTGATACGCAGATGAATTTTGAGGAATGGGATTCACAATTGCGGCATCGGTTATAAAGCTTCAATACGTCACCTTGCTGTATTAGTGCTTACCTTTAATTGGTCTCCCAATTTGAGAAATTAGCCAAAGAGGAACCTATTTTAATTTTTGCACAATCGAGAAAGATTTCTCATTGGATATAAGAAAGTAGGTGGGTCTTGGTTTTATATCTTTCCGCAGCCATTGGCCATTGACTGCAGCGCCTCCAACTTTTCATTTAAATTTAAAAACAAAATGGTAACATAAGGGTTGCAATAAATAAAGCAAAGACTTGTTTTCACTTCCTCGCCAAATGCAGGTGTGGCTCGAAGAACTATTTAATATTTCATAAAAATTATCACTTCGCCAAAATGTCGCTAAACATGCAAATATGGCACACTGGAGTTTTTTCCTTCTCTACCTATTTTAAGGAATAGACTCGTTTTCTCATTTGATTGACACCGGCCATCTCGTCGCGGTTGAATTATACCGATATAGTCATCACAAATAATGAAACGTAGATTCACAACATGTCTTACAGTAAAATATTCAACAATATCAGTGCAAAACAAGCTATTAAGTATTTGACTGCGTTCCAATTGCTTATTTTTGTAAATTTTATCACAGCCTCTGTATCTCGAAACCTCCGTATCTCGAATTTTTCCTCTGTCCCGTGAAATTCGAGATAGACAGGTTAAGGCCTGGTTTCCAAGGATGCATTTTCCGACGGACAGGTGTGCGTCACCGTTTTTTTTTTGCAGCGGAGTTCCTTCTACGCACGCGCGCAAGATGACGGCGCATGTGTAGAAGGAACTCCGCTGCAAAAAAAAACGGTGACGCACACCTATCCGTTGGAAAATGCATCCTTGGAAACCAGGCCTTTAGATTGTACCGTCATTTAAGGCTGCGGTTACCAAAATTTCAGCCTCGAAATTCTTAGTGCTTTCCATTTACTTCAAAAAAAAAAAAAAAAAAACGTAATAATTATTGCAGGATAAAGTGCTAACGATCTGCAACTCAAACGCTAATCATTTACTATTTTCATTACTTTCTTCTATACAGAAAAAGTTTGGGGATGAAATTTAAGCTAGGGTTCCGCGGAATACACTTTGGGAATCGCTGATTTAGGGTATCTTTAAGGCAGTCCGTATAACTTTGTAAAACTTTTTTTTTTTTTACTTTTGTCAAATAAACGGTAGCATATGAACTATCAGTGAGACATTGTTCTGAAAAAGTCCTAAAATATGATTTCTGTTCCTTACGATTTCAAAATACAGTGAACTCTCACTTATGCGCCGGTCCAAGGGGCCAACAGAAAAAGGCTCATAACTGAGAGAGACACATAAGCGAACAAGCCTATTTAAAAGTCTAAAACGCAACGTAGGCTCTAATGAGAGAATTAATGAGAATGTTTCTCTAGAAAAGGGACATATTACTATGGTTTGGAAATTACTGTAAAGTAACTAGAATGATAATGAGAGAACAAAACTTACCAGCATATACAGGGTGTCCACTCCAATCGTGGACCAATAGCTAATTTCTAAACCGTTAGAGATAAGCATATAGTTTATTTAGGAAAAAATCTCCAAATTACGAAAGGAATTTTGGGTCTCTTCAATGTTTTTCAAAAAATCAAATTTTGAAAGAGTTACGAAATTTAAATTTTTATACAGCCCCCCAGTCCTATCAATCATATTTAGTAAAACATTCTTGACACTGTAACGTTTAAAACTAAAAAAAAATCACTCTTCTACGACAAAAATTGACCGAGTTATGACGTTTTGAAAAATCAACATTTTGAAGGATTTCGCATACGGTCCCTAAAGCGATCTCTCGATGACGTCATGAAACAATGCAAAATCTTGATTTTTCAAAACGTCATAACTCGGTCAATTTTTGTCGTAGAAGAGTGATTTTTTTTTTAGTTTTAAATGTTACAGTGTCAAGAATGTTTTACTGAATATGATTGATAGGACTGGGGGGCTGTATAAAAATTTAAATTTCGTAACTCCTTCAAAACTTGATTTTTTGAAAAACATTGAATAGACCCAAAATTCCTTTCGTAATTTGGAGATTTTTTCCTAAATAAACTATATGCTTATCTCTAATGGTTTAGAAATTAGCTATTGGTCCACGATTGGAGTGGACACCCTGTACCTAATTACAAAATGTTCCCTTTAAAACGATCTATAATAGGTAATTGTCCCTCTCCGAATTCTAGTCATGCGGAAAAAATGAATTCCGTGAGCAAAAAAGGCGAAAGATTAAAGAGGAAAGTGAAAAAAAATGCTTATTTTTTAAATAAAATATTTTTTTTGTTTACATTTTACGGAAAATACGGCGCATAAGTGAAATATTTATCTTTCGAGCGACGCATAAACGAATGATACTATCATTATTTTGCTACGGAATGTGCTGGGACCATTTAAAATAGTCGTTCAAGTGAAAAAGGCGCATAAATGAGACGGTGTATAAGCGAGAGTTCACTGTATGTTATACTTTAACAAGTACTAACATTAAATTAAAAAATTAAACAACTCCCGACCCTGATTGCCGGTCCTCATATTAAAACGAACTTCTCTGGTCATGAAGCATTTTCTCTATTAATTAAAAAACAGTAAGCTCAAAGATATTGTGAAAGGATGTTTGTGGCTGGTCTGCGTCCAGGCGCCCCCATAGCACCTACAGACTTGGAACTTGGTACAAAATTAGTTCGAGCCCTGTAGATTTGCACCTCGGAGCCATTTTTCTTAGTTTCGAATTAGTTTTTTTTTAATTAATTTTTTAAGCATAAATTTCACATACTTAACCAAAATAAGAAGCAAAAAAAAAAAATCCCCCCATCCCCGAAGGTTTTATATGGTTGGAAAGAGATTTTTTTTCTAAAAAAGAAGATGTTTGTTAAATTCTCTCCGTTAATTATAACGGTAGATAGAAGTGATTCTAGTTTAGCCATTTTTCAAGGCTCACCTCAAGCGAAATTATATTACATTCAACCAAACAGATTTAAAACTTTTTCAACAAGGTTGTGTTCGAACAGCAAAACCAGTGATTCTTCGCTTTGTTTATTTTTGTTTTAATTCAACAAAATATACACGATTGCTTTTATCGTATATTTTCTTTCGTTTCTTTTTGACAACACGATTGCTTTTATCGTATATTTTCTTTAATTTCCTTTTAACATTTAAGAAAGGTTGTCCTTATTCTTATAGTATTTCATTTTGTTTACATGATTTGCTGTGATTACGTTGCGTGCTTGAGTTTTTTTTTTCTGCGAGGGAAAAGACTGGATTTTCTTTTTGGACTAGATATTTTACTATGTCTTTTATTTATGAATATGCAATTTTCATTTTTTATACCAGGATGAGTTGGCGGTCTCTTTTTTTAATTTGACGAATTATTTTAAATTGTAAAGGACTGTCCTTTTAAAGAGTATGTGAGCATTTTAGTTAAAGGAAATGATTATTTTGCATCAAGATGGGCGGAGGGGTATTATTTTCTTTTTTCGGGGGGACGCCGTACTCGGTGGCGTATAGTCGATTTGACTCCAAACCACCAGGAGTAGGTTTGTGATCGAGCCGCCGAAGGCGGCGACAGCGAAGCCCTACGCACGAAGAAATTAGAATTTTAAATATGTCTAAACAACTTTAAGTCTGGTGAGTTTAAAAAATCAGTATAGAGTTGAACTTGATTGATTGAATTGTCTGTAATTATTTTTTTTTAAATCCTCTTTGCTATAAATTAAACAAGAGTTTTTAAAATTCAAAGTAAATAGATTGTCCAAAGCAGTATTTTGATTTTTTTTTGTTAAGAATTTACGCGAATGTCTGACTTAATTGTATATGCTTTAGTCAAAAGATTTTTCAACGTTTTTACACAACTCGGATCTACAAAAGTTATTTTATTCGTAAATTAATTATGTTTCATAAAGTTTCTTCATTTCATTTAAAAGGCTTTTATTTTGTGAAGTGTTTATAAACAATGATGATTTTCATTTAAATTGGTTTAATATCTTAATACAAAAAAAGGAACTTTTTGGTTTTGCCCGTAATAGTTTGCTTCAAAATAAGTTTTAAACTCAATTGCTGCAATCCCTGCTTTAACCTCTTAGCAAGAGAACGTATAACTTAAGATAGTCAGCAACGATGTTTTTTACGCTATCGATTTCAACGTTTGATTAAGCAATTGGAAAAGAAAGTTATAGAGTTCGCCTCTATGATTCATGTGATTTCGGGTTTCAAGGATTTTGTTCCCGTTTAGTCTGCAACTTGCAGTTTAGCATTACCGCATCTGAACAACTCACAGTTTTCCACCTCGTAATAAGTACTTCGGGAATTTTACCTGCCATTATTATTTTGCTCCTCCCCCCACCCCCGAAAAACACAATGAGCCTCTTACATATAGTTTAGGACCTTGTGCTTGACCTTAGTCGAATTCACCTCTATTTGGGTTGAAAGACAAGAAATTCCGGAATTACTACAACCCCAGTAATTGTCATTAATATGTACACTAAAAAGTGAATGTTGTATTTACAGTATAATACAGCTAATTTTATAGTAATAAACAGTAAAAATTGCTAATTTTACAGTAATAAACTGTAAAATTGCTAATTTAACAGATTATTACCGTGCATTTTACAGTTTTAAACTTGAACCTCTGCTACCAATATTATACTGTTGTTTTAACAGTGTAATACAGTTAAATTTTACTGCAATAAACTGTAAAATTTTTAACATTACAGTAAAAAACTGTAAAATTGCTAGTTTTACAGTTTATTACTGTGCATTTTACAGATTTAAACTGGAACCTCTCCTGCCAGTATTATATTATAAAAACAACAGTTCATTTTTGATAGTGTAAACAGACTTTCGTCGAACACAAATAGAGTCGTTTAACCTCAGTGAATCGGACAGCAACCTGTAAGAGCCAGAATATATTTGATCAATGAAGACGGGCTTCTAAACACGTGAAAAATAATTTAATAAACCCACAGTAACAAAAAATTAAAAGCATGTAGGGAAGAGTGGTAATGAATGGGCCACTTTTTGGTTTTGAATTTTTGTAATTTTTTCTAACACTTTGTTTTAACTCTAAATTGGTGTTTTAGATACTTTACTTATCTGGCTATCTAAAAAAGTCATAAAAGTTGGATTAGCACCTGTCTATAATGAATTATAATAGAAAATAAAAATTTTGAAATTTGGCCCATTCAACCCCACCTATGGCGTTGAATGGGCCATCGAAGGTAATGAATGGGCCACTAAATGAATTCAATGAAAACATGTGGATTTAATCTTTTATTTGCTGAATATGACGAAATAAATGTGGTACTTGACATGATGATACAAAATCATACTGATTTAAAATTATATAAACATCAAAACTGATGCAATTAAAATAAAACTGATGCATACCAATTGTAGCAGAAGAATGACTAAATAATGAGATTGTAAGAAATAAATAACATCAAATATATATAAAAAAATAACAGATAATACACACTTTGATTTAACAAAATTTATATATTTCAAAAATAATATTAAAAATCACTTTCAAAAACTTCATCTTCATTTTCAAGCTTGTCAAAATTCAAAAATTTTTTTTTTAAATTTACTAGACATCGGGAATAAGAAATATCTAACTTAAGTTACCAAGAAAGAAAATGAAATTGTACTGTGAGGAATATAATATGAAGGAGAGAGGGGGCTTTTTCAAGCCACGCACTGCGACCAGAGGTCTATTGTACTATAGGAATATAATATAGATCTGCAAATTATATTTAGAAGTTACTACAAACCTATTTTGACGACAGTAATCTCAATCTATCTATGACAGTCCGTTGTGTTTCATATAAATGCGAAAATCCAAAGAAAAGGAAGAAAAACAATAGTTAGGTGGCCCATTCATTACCATGACATAGTGGCCCATTCAGCCCCACCTATACTTTTGGAATACATTTAGGTTTTTTGAGTACATTGAATTTAGATAACATCAAAATACATCTGAAGATTAGTTTATTGATATGGAAAGACTAGCTTATACATATGTATGCAGTGAAATACTTGGTACATTTTAGCTAGGAAATGTTTTACTAAAAAGGGAAAAACTTACTTTTCAGTCAGATTCTTGACCATGCCACTCTAGTTTGAAAATGGCTCAGCGCAAACGAATGAAAATTGAATGAGTTTAGTAGAACAAATAGCTACATCTATTGGTGGCATCAAAAAAAAAATCATGCAAATACTTTTTCATATTTTGTTAGTGGCCCATTCATCACCATGGCCCATTCATTACCACTCTCCCCTACTCATTTCGACTCTTATAAATGAATAAATGTACGTACGCTAAAGATGCCAATGGGGTACCAATTTGAAAAGGGAGAGTAAATTGCTGCAATATATTTTTGGTAGGTTTTATTTGCATAAGGTGAACGATAATTTATTTTTAACTCTTTGATAATATAATTCTTCTTGATAATACAATTTTTACTAATGACTTTTGTGTTAATGAACTGTTATTGTTTAAATATTTTCTCAGTTTTTCGGGTGGTTATTTTATTTACTCATTATTATTATTTGATTACTTTTGTTCCTAAAAATCCTAAATTGCTTTAATAGTGTATCGAGATTACTTGTGTAAAGAAACAAAAGAAAAAAACTATTGAGAAATAAAAGATCTTTATTCTTTTGAAAAACTACTAAAAGTTATATATATATATATATATATATATATATATATATATATATATATATATATATATATATATATATATATATATATATATATATATATATATATATATATATATATATATATATAAAACATTTTATTTGTTTTCCGGTATAGAATATGTATTTCGCTAGCACAGACAAATATCCTCCGAAGCAAACACCATCATTAGCTCAAACTTTTATCGGCCTTTTATATGACAGTACAGAACTAACGACTCTAATGAATTGTAATATCTATGTCCTGTATTGTATTTCAATGATGATTGCGTGTAGTAACATATTTTCATGTAACCGCGATTTCTAGATTTTTTTACATTCTTGCTTAATGGAGATTTATGAAGTAAATCGATCAGACATTTTCGAAATAAAATTTAGAACATATTTTCATTCATTTCAGTCGATTGCTTTATCTTATACATTTTAGCGTAAGTGAGTTTTTTTTTTCGATTTAATTTTCTTATGCAAGATTTGTGTAGCTTTGATAATATCTTAACTTACGCTTTTTTGTGTTGAGTGTTATGATTAAATTAAAATCAAAAACTAGTTTACCTGTGACATGCAATGAACTCCTTGATTAATGAAAAGCAAAAGCAAGAACTTTATTTGTGTTATGTTCAAGAAAATATTATGCTCAAGAAAAAATGGCAACACCTTTTTCTCATCAATAATTTGATGCAGACGATATTAATTTATCCAATTTAAATGTCTAGTTACGAATCTGGAAATGCCCGCGTCTCTTTTTAGCACTTAAGAGTTTTCGAAACCTCTGGAAGTAAACCCCCCTAAAAGGTATTTTTTGAGAGCTTTCCAATGAGACCAAAATCGAGAATGTTCGATAATTATTTCTGGTAGAAAGAGCAGTTTTAAGCCCTTAAATAGAAATTCGATCTGTTCGGTACTTTTTTGGCGTTCGAAAACCATCTACCGACCTTTCCCGGGGGCCCAAGTACCTCCCTGCCGAATTTCGTCCAGATTCGACGTAAATTGTGGAAAGAGTATATACTGTATAAGAAACATACTCACACACGTTTATTCTGTTTTATTTAAACAAATTATTGACAAAATTAAATTTCATTGCCAAAACTGTAAAAAGTGTAAGAATAGAAAAGACATTCCTGCTTTTACTTAGCCGTCAAAACTTTAATTTGACTGAATAAAAATGGTTTTATGTATAAATTGTTAAAATTTGTTTAGTGCTTATTTGTATGCTTTTTTATTTTACTGAGTTTGACTGTACAACTAATTCAGATTTGACTAACATAATACATATTTCATCGTAAAATATTTGTTTATCTAGTTTGAGTCTGATGCAAAAAAAAAAATAAATAAATAAACAAATAAATAATATAAATAAATAAATAAATGAAACAAAAATAAATAAATGAATAAAATGTATATTCCAGAAATTCTAAACCAGTAATTGTGCTTTTTAACAAATGTGACTGAAAATGCACGTCGCTATAAACACATTTTGTTAATTACAAGGAACAATTGTGAGTTTAAAAATAAAGAACTGAACAACTTTTCTCGTCTGTTCTCCACCGAATATTTCCATTTCTCATTACTGAAGCGTGAAATAATTCATTCATGTACGTGAAAACAATGCATAATTTATGTTAAGCTTAGACACAAAAATAAAAATATGAAACGTAAACATTATCATCAAATTAATTTAACACATTACTTACTTAAAAAGAACACTTCAAGTTAATTATATATGTCCGCCTAGTAGGTATGTGTATAATATACTCTTCTCGACTCATTCTTTTTAAAACAAAACAAATGTTAGTCAGTCTAATTTAGGACAAACTATTACAACTTGGTAATTCCTACAAGCCTTGGATTTTCTGTGAGTCTATGAACAAAATAATTTCCTTTTCTAAATGATATGTATTAGACTTAAATTGGAAAATGTCACCTTTCACTAGTGATTCACCGAAAATATTCGGTATCATCTACTTATATTAAAAACTGAGTATCTTTCTTTCTAACTATCTTTCTATGTCACGCTTCTTTCTCCTGAACGCCAATGACCTGAAAGTTGAACCAGGTACCGATCGATAGGTAATTTTTCAAGCTTCATTAGTTTCAATTTATATAATTATACGATTTTAATTAGCGAAGATATCAATTAATAAGTAGTCAAATTTAAAGCGATTAAGCCTAATAAATGATTAAACTTCCAAGACATTTTTTCTTACCGTTGCCATTTTGAATTAAAACGTTAATTAAATTATTGAACTATTTAAAATTCCAAGATATTTATTTCTTTCCCTTGCGATTTTAAGGCAGGAATTCAAGTGAAACACGGACGATCGCAACTCACCAATGCAATCGCAAATTCTAAACTTTGAATTCAAGTGAAACGAATTCACTTGAATTCGACTTACAGTAGCGGTTGCAATATGCGATCGCCTCGAAGCGATTGCAATGGTGTTTCACTTGAATTCGGCCCTAAATTAAAACGTTAATTAAATTGAACTTTTTAAAATGAAAGAGTGTTATTTTTTTCCATTGTCATTTGAACACGTGTTATAACAAAGTTCTAACAATTGTTTTTATTCTAATTATTAATGACATATTTTTTCTCTGGTACCATTTTGAAAATGTGTTTTTAAATAAAATTGCAATTGCTGTTTTTAGAAGGGACTTTTTCTGGCTGCGATCCAAATATTAAAAAAACTTTTTCGTTTAGAATTTTGCAATTAATTTTACAGGAAGAAAGCGGTTTGGAAATAATTGTTTTTGGAAAAGAATTTTATTTGTTATTTAGGGAGAGTGCTAAGTATGCGCTACTTGAGATCGTCTTTAGTTTTGAGGAAGCACGTGCAAATAATTCGATTGATTCTTTGATGCAGGAAAGCTTTTTAGCGAGCCGCTTTAGCGGGGAGTAGTTTATTAAACTTTTCCTTGGTACTTTAAAGGCGAGCCGCCTTGACGGCGAGTAAACTGCTTAAACTTTCCTAATTTCTTTGAAGGCGAGCCGCCTTGGTGGCGAGTAATTTTCTCAAACTGCCTTCACTACATTACAGCCCGTGCAACGCCGGGCCACGCAGCTAGTAGACACATATAAAGTGAAGTCTCACTTATACGCCGCCTCGTTTATGCGCCGTTTTCACTTATACGACGATTTTGAGTGGTCCCAGCACATTTCATAGCAAAATAATGATAGTGTCATTCGTTTATACGTCGTTCTAAAGATACATGTTTCACTTATGCGCCGATTTTTTCCTAAAATGTAAGAAAGTTAATTTATTTCCTTTAAAAACTAAGCATTTTTCTTCACTTTCCTCTTTAATCTTTCCCCTTTACTGCTCAGGGAAGGCATTTTTTTCCGCATGAACTAGAGTTCAGAGAGGAACAATTATCTATTGTGCATCGTTTTAAAGGGAACAGTTTGTAATTAGGTATGCTACAATTTTTGTTTTCTCTTTATCATTGTAGCTACGTTACAGTAATTGCCTAACCGTGGTAATTAGGTCCCTTTTCTATTAGAAACATTCTTATTCATTCTCTCATTAGAAACTATGCTGTGTTTTAGTCCTTTAAATAGGCTTGTTCACTTATACGTCTCTTTCACTTATGCGCCTTTTTCTGTTGGTCCCTTGGGCCGGCGTATAAGTGAGAGTTCACTGTAACTTTAATTATCTTAGGCAGGGATTCAAGTGAAACAGCACTGCGATCGCTTCGAATTGCAATAGCTACTGGAAGTGAATTACATTATCATCAACTTAACTTGGCATGACGTCACTACGAGTGGAGCCAATAAGAGCTCACACGCACTCAGCGATCTCCTCTTATTCGCCAAGTAGGCTGTGACGTTTTATCTAGCTCGCTTTTCATAGGCAAACGTCACGATGTTTTTATCAAGAAACGTTCTAATGTAATTCATTTCCAGTAGCGATTGTAATTTGCGATGGCCTGTTTCACTTGAATCCCTGCCTTAGTTGTGGAACTCAAGAAAGGCATTTTAGCAAGTTAAATTAAATTAACATTCTCGAGAAACGCTGAGAACAAATGAGAGATGGGTAATGTTTATTCCGCGTTAAAATGAATTAAAACGTCTCCATTTATTTTTAGTGCCCTTAAATCACACAGATAATTCCAGAAACTTGGTCAACAACATTATATTTGAGTTGATAGAGTTGTATGTTAATCACAGTAAATATGAATCGTTGAGGTAGTTTTTAGTTTTTTGAGCAGTTTGAGATCTAGTTCTCTCTGTAGCTCCATTTCTGAGATTCTTGTATTCTGATACTTTTTTCTTGTAATAATTTAGTTGAAAATGATTTATTTTGATGTCACTTTGGCAATAAATTGCGTGTGTATCAGTAATGCAAAAAGTAAAAGTTAAAGGTGCATCTGAATATATTTAACCCTTTAACTGTCAAGTTATTTTGATTTTTAACACTTTCCAAGCACAAACTCGAGAAACAGTCGGGTTTGACAAAGAGATGAAGCCGAAATAAACGTCTCCCGATATATATTTGGGTATAACAATACGATGCACTCAAAAAAAAAAAAAAAAAAACCCTGAGTAATACTCGGGCGTGACATTTTCGAAAACCAGCTGTGCCCGAGACTATCTCGGGCATGACAGTTAAAATAAAAGGTTAAACCTTTTGACTTTGTTACCTAAGGCAGTAAAGAGTTGGTTTTCATTTACGTATCCATGTCATATCATATGCATAAAATATTGCGCATCTGAAAAATGTAATATTTTTTTAATGTCTTCTCTTATAATTTTTTTTTACGAATTTTTTTTTTTAGCCCATGTTTAAGTATGTAATTTTTTAATGCCTATGTTAAAAAAAAAATCATTATACGAGTCTATCATGTCTTCATGATTAAAATGAAACTTTTACATGAATTATTTGCTCGAGTCATCGATGTAACGATGACTTCAGTTTCAATATTAAACTGCTAAAACCTAGAATGCTAAATTATGGCATGTGTACATTTATTATTTTTGGTCGGTATTTATCTGCTTTTGTACATCACCGTCAACTCATTCAACTTCAACTAATATTAAATTAAAAACATATAGTAGTGATTAAAATTAAAAGCGGAAATATATCTTTTAGAGCCGTAACAATAATAATTATGTTTTACTTTGTTCTGTTTTTTTTTTTTTTTTTAATATTTCACTTTTTTGAATTTATTATATGTCAATGTACACAACTTAATTGTTTTAATTCAATGCAAGCGATTGAAATGCTGTATACTTAACAGGTTTTCTTTCTTTTGAAAACACTGTAGCTAATCTATATGTACAAAAATGGATTTGTATATATATATATATATATATATATATATATATATATATATATATATATATATATATATATATGTTTGTTCCCAATACAAATCCACAGTTTTAGTCGGATTTTTATCAAACTTTGCACAGAGGTTCCTCGATGTACTAGAATTCACATAGGCGGGGTTTCGAAATTTTTTAAAAATCCAAAAAGCTCAAAATTTAAATTTTTTGTCTCAAAATGGCCATTTTCTTTCAAATTTGAATAGATAGAGAATACAAATTTATAAAATTTTACACATACATTTAAATATTAGTATTTTCCAACAAAGATTACGATTAATAAAACAACAAGAAACTTCAGAAGATTTTTAATAATTACAAGATACGTTTAAAGGAAATCAAATACATAACAAAAAAGTGTGGAAAAAGGAAAAACGGTTTCTTGCGACTAATATAAATAAATAAATAATTGAAACATCATTTGAAAATTACATTAAACAAATTAAATAAAATACCTAAATAAAAATAAATAATAAAATACATTAATCTTTCTCGAGTAGGAACTTTTACTGTTGTTTTTTCCTTTTATTTCTTTTTTTTTGTTGTTCATGTTTAATCGTAAGTATCTCCTAGCACCTGAAAAATATTCATACAAAAATTCTTATTAATCATCTATCATCAACTCTTATCACCAATAAACGGTTCACGCTCCGTCTTTTTTTACGCCAAATTTATATACAATAAGCCCAATTTCTACTTCCGCATCTCTGATGGCATCATCATCAGCCATTATGGACCACGGACAATCTATCTACCCAATAAATAACAATGTCGGTTACCATTTACCGGAAAAAAACAGAGCAAAGCAGTTGAGTACATCTATTACCCAGCTTTTGATTGGCGCCCGGCAGGTATACATCACTCGCACACAGACCTGCCGCTGCGACTCCATTTTGAAGCAGCTGTCAAAAATGCCGAAATATTGCTCCCCCTAATGGCGCTCACGCACGCTTTAATCCACAATGAAAAATGCTTTTCATAAACTTTAATTAAGAGTGAGAGGGATTGTTTTTTTTTTTATTTTTTATTTCTCATGTTTTTGCTGGTGTTGAATAGATACAGTTGCGCTGGGGATGGATTATTATTTTTTTCCACTACGTAATTTCGTTTTTTAATTAAAAGTTTCCTCTATTATTTTGTGCCACACAAAGAGAGTACGCAAACGTAAATCTTTTCAGAGAAATTTATAACACTTTCAGTGTAATTTCTTTAAGAAACGTACAAGGTTTTCATGTTTTTCGGAGTGTGCGGCTCTATTGTTGGAACTGTGTTAAGTTAGGAGATGATGCTTTGAAAATTTTGATGAATGCCTGTATTTTAGCGTAAAACCTTGATTTTTAAGCTGAAATGGACGTTAATTTTTCACTGTGAGTTATTGCTAAGTGTATATATTTTTCTTATAATCATGCGTATTTTACGCTTTGAAACGCGTAATTTTAATAAAAGTTTTTTTTATATTGTTGTCATATATAGTTAGTCAAGAAAGCAACAAAGTAAGAAAAAGAGACGAATCTGAAAACAGGAGATGGTCTAAAAAATCTTATTTGTTTATTTGTTATTATTTTCAATTTTTTTCTACATGGACTATTCTGAAATTAGAGGATTTTTAAAATGAGAAAATTGGTATTGAAGTGAAAAAAAAATGTGGTCGCGTTTAATGCTTGCGGCCTTATTTTTACATACATTTTACCTTATAATATATTTAATTTAAAAGAAAACCCTCAAAAGAGAGAGAGAGAGAAAGAGAAATGTTATACTTCTACAAATGTCTATATATCTTGTTCTTCTGGGCTATTTTTACAGAAATAGCTTTGATAAATGAGAATTTCAATCAAAAAGCAAAAACTTGACTGCTTATTTTTGAGAAAATTTAAGAAATTATTTTTCAGTTATGAATTTAAAAATATTTTAATTAAAACGTGCATCTATATTACCTTAATACCAAAATCTTTTAGTTTAATTGTAAACTATGCAATATTTTAAACATTTGAATCAACTTAAAAATGAATGGATTGTGTGCAAAATTCAAAACTTGTAAAAACTGCAGCAAAAAGCAATAGATGAGTTTTTCAGAAAAAAATTGACTAGATTTTTTTTTTTTTTTGTTTTCACCTGCATAACCCCATTAAAATGCTTATTGTTGTATAATTCTTATTTGTAGTTACAAAATATTCAATTGATTTATTTTTGGGCGAAACGTTACATACAGATAATTAAGCTATTTTTTCCCTAAGGCACACGAAGAAACTTAACAAAAACGTAATGGAGAAAAACGTAAACAAATAAAAAATATACATTGAAAGACGTCAAGAAGCATTCACGTTTGAAAAAAGACTGTTAGATTAAGTTTAATGTTGTTAGCCTCAAGGTATATTTTTGTCAAGGATAATATGCATGAAATATTACTTTTTAACAAGTGAAGCATTTAATGGCAAATTAAATTATTTCTGTTTTTCCCCCGAAGCTAACCACAAAGCGTAAAAGAAAAAAATCAATTGTTTCTGATTCGGAATGATGAAATGGGTTTCAAATGTTTTATAGTTTTTTTGATAAAAAACGGGTTTTTATGATGTTTTGCCGCTATTAAATTGGAAAAATATCGATATTAACTTGGAAAGGGTTAACTTTTTTTTCATAAATAAAACTTGGACATTTGCATAAGTGATTTACAGAACGGATACTTAGTACCTATTTGTCAGTCTTAGTCGGTATTGAATTTTGAGAAAATCATCCCATTAGAACAAACATTTATAAAAGAAGCTTGCCAAATGTCACAGATGCATCCAAGCTGACACTAGAATCTGCTTTTCATTCAGTGTTAAACTTGACGCCAGTTTGATAATATATAACCGAGACGGTCATAAAAAAAAAAAAAAAAAAAAAAGAAAAACCTGGTGAATCGGTAGAATCAAATTATTTGTTTTTATCCTAAATGCCACTGGGGGATTGCAGTCAAATGCAGTAAGTTTGCAAACGACCCCTTATGATTCGTGGCCTTACTGAGAATAATAGAAAGAGGGCTTATGGTAGTCAATATCCTTTAACAATTGATATTCAACTGATTACTTTTAATAAGTTGCCAAATATATTTGGTTATAACATTTTAAACGTTACAAATATTTATCTTTTGCACATGATCAGTAAGAAATTGTTTTAAATGTTTGAAGTTCATCAAAAAAAAAAAAAATATTCACATTTTAGTATAAACATTATCTTGTATGCTGTCAAAGTTTTCTGACTCCGTAAATTAGAATAGAAAAATGTATGTTATAAGACAAAAACATATATATATATATATATATATATATATATATATATATTCTTTTTTTCTCTAGCCTGTATTCTGTTACCAGAAGAGAATTTCCTTATTTCTTTATAAAATTCCTTGATTTACCCCCTATTTTAAAACTTATCGTGGCGGTTATTCACGAAAAATAGACCCACTGTCTGAAACTTGCTTTTTGTGTCGAAAAAAAAATCGCTTTTTCTGTTTTTTTTTGTTTCTTTTGTTTCACATTACTTCATTGAATAGCACCCGAAAACTAAGATGCAGTGGGCTAATTCAGTAGAGCGCTGCGTTAGAAAAGAAAAAATCGCGAGTTCGATCCTGCTACGGATTTTGTTACTTCTGTTAGGGTCCTGCTCCACATCAGCGTAAAACGCGACCGAAACCGAAGGCAGAAACCGAAAATCCGGGTACTTTCCATAGAAACACTACGTAATCCATTTTACGTTTCTGCTGAATTTTTCTGCTTTACGTCAATGTGGAGCAGGGCCCTTAGAGTTTTTTCAACGGTTAGTTTTGATCCGAACTTACAAGAATACATAATCTTATCTCATTGTAAGATCATTAGCCCCAAATGTACTGTTGTATCAAAACCGGAAAAGAAAATGTTATGTATGGTAATTTAGCATGAATAACATTTCTGATAGGTGCTCTTTTGTTTATTTCCTCAATGTTTCATAAAACTGCGACAGTTAGGCATCATTTAATTTTACTTTAAATCGGCGAAAGATAAGTCTTTCTATGCCTGTTTTTTTTCAAAAACTTACAGCTACAGAAAAAAAAATGATTTACTACTGTCTAAAGCGAAAACTTCGCTCGGATCAACTAGTATATATTAATGTAGTATACGAATCAGTGGAAAAATTGCGTCTCACAATCGACCTGCGCATGCAAATCAAAACTTTATTCTGTACACCAAGTCAAAGATAAAAACTTTTTTTCACTTTGAATCTTTTAACTCAAGAAGACTGGAATTTCAAAAGCTTATTCGCCTGAATGGGGTACGATGTTTCCTGTCGGAATTTTATGAAAATCGTTAAATGCCTTCGAGCGAACTTAATTAAAACTTCCACTTCTAAGTTATTTTAATTAACCTAGGCATCAAATAATACGCTTCGAAGTAGCCTGATATAGTCCCAAAAAAGTTTTTTGAAAGCCGAGAGTATTTTTCGGTTTTACTTTTTAACTTTTGCTATAATGAGTAAACTGCCTTCTAAAATTAATTTTCGTTTATCGCTGAATGCATTTTTTAGTAATTAATTTTTACGAATTTTGGAACCATTCATTCAGTCACGCAATTTAGTGATAGCGAAGCTTTAGAAATTTATCTGTGAATATCTGTGAATTTCGAGAACTCGGTGAGAACTAAGATGGAAAAAAAAGAACAGACATTTTCTGTTCTTTTTTCTATCTTTTACATCAGTTACGATAACGAATTTTTTTTTTCTTTTAGTACTTACTTAATGATACAGTAAACGCTTGCCAATTTACTAAGATTATAGTGTGGCACTGATAAGTTGAAGCTTGACATTGACTGTGTGTACTTCTTTTTGGGGTAAAAAAACGTTTGGCGGTGAGTTGAATGGGGCTATTTTCGTAGTAGCTTTGTAAAAGTATTCCAACTCGAATCCATTCCAACAGCATGTTCCTTAATCACTGAAATACCAAAAAAAAAAAAAAAAAAAAAAAACATTGTGAAGTTCATGTCTCCACTAATCAAAACCACATTACAAGTCAGTACTTACTTGCTCAGGTATTTACATGCTTATTGATTGCTAACAGTAGCCTCACTACAGTGTAATTTCTATTGTTGGAACTGTGTTAAGTTAGAAGATGATGCTTTGAAAATGTTGATGAATGCCTGTATTTTAGCGTAAAACCTTGATTTTTAAGCTGAAATGGATGTTAATGTTTCACTGTCATAGGCCGGAGGAGACGTTTCACCCGGGGTGACAACTTGTAGAGGTGCCTTCCAAAATGTTTGTTAAAATGTAAATACTTCAGTTCTGAAAAATTTCCTCAAGTATGTATCATAAATTGTGCGTTTAATCAGTCAAATTTCAACAAAACTTAGCACAACATTTTCGGAGATGTAGCTATACAGCATATTCTTATCTCTTAATGAGATCTCTTGGGACAGCACATTAAAAATAGATAAAATTTGTATGATTTTAATGTTTACGAAATATATTTAAAGGGTTTTTTGTTTGGAGGTGAAATGTCATCACAAATTACTACTTTGAGTGGCAACCAAGCTAGGAACGTTATTGATCGGGAGTACATAAGAGACAAGAAATTTCATAAAACTAAAAATAACTTTTTATTTTAGTAATTTAAAAATAAAATATTGAAAAAAATCAAAAAAATTTTAAAGACTAACGAAAAGCAAAAATGAAAAAATGAAGGGGGGAAAAAAATCGACAAGAAGAGAGTTGCGTGTAGTTTTTTACTTTGCTGAGGTATGGCATTAAAGGTGAAAACACATTTACATGCTTGGGTGACAAGAAATGTCGAAGAACAAAATATACGTTAATATTTGCAGTTTCGTAGTGTACAACGTTATATATCAAAAACATTTATACTTTCACCCAAGTGATTATACTTCAATGTATTTGAAACTTAAAAACATTTTTCAAATCAAAGAAGTAAGAAAACCTCTATTAGCTTAAACTTTGAGAGAATAATTAAGTGATGTTCTACGATTTCGGAATTCTTTGCCCCTTTTTTTAGTTTCACTTTTTAAAAAGAAACTTTCTTTTAATCAACGTTATATATTGCACTTAATTCTATCGTTAAAAAAGATATATCGTGTAGTAAAAAAAGAATGGTTATAAAACGTTGTTTTTAATTTGAGAACATTTACGGATTAAAAGTATTGCATTTTTCCAGAAAAATACCTTTTCTCCCCATTTTAACTATTTTAGGCAATAAATAAAACAGAAGTTATGCAATTCTCCCGAATTTACTACATGCTAAGTTATAATTATTTATAGTATCACCCCAGCAAAAAAATGGGACAAACCACTGTAATGTTTTTTTTTCTTTAAAAATTAGCAATTATGAAGATAATTTTATTTTCTTTGAAAATATCATCTTAATTAGAGGAGGAAAGATAAACAATAATAATCAGCGTGAAACACGCAGTAAATTGAAATATTATCAGGAAATAAAAAAATCGTCTGCCCTTGTTAAAGAAATTGAAAACGTGTGTCAAAAGAAAAAATTGAGCAGAAAGATTTTTAAATTACCGTACTGTATTTTTTTTTTTTTTTTTTGCTAAAAAAAGATATTTTACTGTTTTTTTTCTCTCAACTTGGTGATAGAATAAACCAAATCTACTATAGGGATTGATTCACATACTTGAAAGTTAGTGAACATTAATGTAACTATAATGACATTCGTTTTATCACGTTTTCGGATTCATCTTTCTTTTGTTGACTTCCCACAAGTGCAATATACTTTAACAAGTGAGGAAAAAATTCTAAAAATGCAATGAACATCTGTTAAGGAACGAACCCGATATGAAAGGAATTGCGTGCAGTTTTCAACTTTGCTTAAATTAATAACTGCAACGAAATAGTTTTAATTATATTATGAAGGCAATTTCTGGCAGCAATTATATACATTAGTTTCCTCACATGCGCTACAGCAGTTGATATCTTAGTGAAAATCGCATTTATTCTGCGTCATTATATTATGTCTCCTCTTGCGCTCTTTGGATAAGTTATTTCAAAAGCAGTTACCTAACCTTTATGACAACGATCATCTCTTAAAACTACATCCGGCAGTTTTCCTACTGCCTCAAGGCAGTAATTAGTTCAACCTTCTTGTTAATTTGCATTAAGTAGCATCACATAGTACTTTGTGTTTGATGTGCCATCAATTTTACCCAAATTGTCAAAAGACAAAATGTCATATGCGTGTGTTGTCTTTTTAAAAAGGAATTAATAGAGTCACGGAAAAAATATTATCTCAACTACTCATGCTGTAGTTGTGTCAATGCTAATGATGTTTTTCATCAGCTTTAGTAGCGTCTTACTTCTCCGTGTTTAACCTCTCACTTTAAAAATGAAGCACATAATATTTTTATCGGATGTTTCTTCATCCTAAAGCTCACACTTCTTGCATTAAAAAAAGGTCTCCTTGTAGCCCCGAAACACGTGTCTGCAGTATACCTGGATATTTGTGCATTTTTAACGTTGGATTTAAACTTAACATCTGTCGCACAAAGGTATTTATTTTCTTCATTTTCTACATAAAATTTAGTTCTACGAGTATAAGAGGCAAATAAACATGGTTGATTCGTGGCTTTAATTAGTTTGCTCATTTTGCCTTTTAGACCAATTAATCATTAAAAAGCCCGCTTTTTCACGGAACGAATTAAATTTGTTCTCCTCTTTTACTTGTGTCATTAGAAGACGCCAAGTACATTTGCATTTTTTCAGAGTTCACTCAAATTCTGTATTCTATCTCTCATACAAACGTATTTTTTTTTTGTAGCGCTACAGTAATCAAATTGCACCGCTTCGAAAAAGAAAAGTTATAACTTTAGAAATTATATCTCTTCTGCATTAACGTTAAGAACGTGGGTTTTCGGTTTTCTTTCGATGTTTAGCATAACTAAGGCACCTGGTTAAGCATGAAAATCGGGTTTTAAAACAAGCAATAGGGGGTAAAGCGTATTGAGCAAAATACGCTATCTAGAAGTGAAGCAGGTTTATTTTTCTTCACAAAAAAAATAATGAATCAGTGAAAGTTAAGATGAAAATGGTGGTGTGTAACTGGTAAAATTAATTTCAAATGACCAGGGTGTAAACAGAAAGTTTGGGGTCAAAGATGCATTATACAGCTCATATAAAATGAGCAAAAAATCAAAAGTAGAATGTCATTTGTCTGAAGTAAAAATAATTGGTCTATGAAATTTAACTAGGTTTTTCCTAGAGTTATTTTTTGTGGAAACCCATAATAGGGAATATCTAGAGCAAAAAAAAAAAAATTAATAAATAAAAACCTTTCATGGATTTTGAAAAAAAAAAAAAAAAAGAAAGTATTGGTTTAAGCCTTTGAGTTGAAATTATCTAAACACCAGAGTCCTGAATCTACATTCTGGGCTCTCAGTATTTTAATTTATTTTGAAGCATGTGTTAGTTGTAATTGAAAAAACTAAAAGGGGCCCAGTAGCCGGTACTTTTACCTCATAAGTGACAGAAAAGGAAAGAAAGTTTAAAATATAGACTCTATTAGATCTCTCTTATAGTTTATTCTTAAAATTATAACACTTTGAACAGCATAACGTTAAGTAACATTGTTTTGAATAAGTTAAAATCAATTCCTCTGATTTTTACGAATGTCTTTTTGACACTGCAGCTGTCTAACACCTGGAACACTTTGGCTGCTGCACGGGACCATCACTAGATAATCCTTGCTTGCAATTTAAGTATTCCATATCACGCTATGTAACTCTTCATTAAAAGTAAACATTACCCAATCAATACATTCAGCCAAACACCCGCTTTATATTTAGAAACCTATTCAAATATTCTAACCAACGGAACCTATTTACCATACGACTCTTTAACAAGCTCCTAACCATTACACTCAAATATACTTTCAGTGGTAACTGATCTATTTTAAGCTACCCCATCATTACGAAATCACACAAGCGCCAGTTAACATTTTCTGTTTTCTTTCCTATTTGAATAAACAGGAATAAATCGTATCTGTTTACATTCTGACTCGCCTACGCTGCTGCTTTACCCCTACCACTTTCGAATGCACGAAAGTGGGAAAAGAACAAGTTTTCATCGCGAATCGATACCATCACCAGCGACCTTGGTCTACACATACTTAGCTGTTTACCAGTCAACAGTCATGTCCGTTTCGGCAGATTGTATTTTTAGACCAGGTCATTAATTCCTAATCTACTGCCTATCTTTTTCCGTGTCTGCTGGTGAAAGGGGTTGAGTGAAAATATTGAGTGTTTAGGAAGCAGCTTGTTTAGATAGTTTGCTTCACATTCTTGAACTTGTAAAGAGATGTTTATTTATTTACTAGAGCTTATCACTTGGAGTTGACCGATTGCTTATTAATACAACATACAGTGAACTCTCACTTATTCATCGCCTCATTTATGCGACTTTTTCACTTATACGACGATTTTAAATGGTCCCAACACATTCCATAGCAAAATAATGATAGTATCATTCATTTATGCATCGCTCTAAAGATAAATATTTCACTTATGCAACGAATTTTCCCTAAAATGTAAAAAAAAAATAATTTATTTGCTTAAAAAAATAGCATTTTTCTTCACTTCCCTCTTAAATCTTTCGCCTTTATTGCTCACGGAAGGCATTTTTTCCGCATGAACTAGAGTTCGGAGAGGGACAATTATCTAGTATGCATCGTTTTGAAATGAACAGTTTGTAATTAAGTATGCTAGAATTTATCTTTTTTCTTTCATTGCCAAACCGCAGTAATATGTCCCTTGTCTATAGAAACATGCTTATTGATTCTCTCATTAGAACCTATGTTGCGTTTTGGTCCTTTGAATAGGTTTGTTCACTTGTGCGTCTCTCTCACTTATGCGCCTTTTCCTGCTGGTCCCTTGGGCCGGCGTAAAGTGGGAGGTAACTGTAGCTCTAAAAAAATTATTTGAATGAATTCTATGAACATGAATTGTTATAACTTATTTCATGATAAAACGAAATAGGTAAGCCTTAAATTGATAATTCATTGTTAATCGTAATCTTTGTTTTAAAATATTCATACTTAAATGTTTTAAATGTTATCAATTTGTATGCTTAAAGGTTTATCTCTATTACTCTATATATTTGAAATTGAAAGTTTTCAGTTTTTTGGATTTTTTAAAATTTCAAAACCCCGTCCATGTGAATTCTAGTGCATTAAGGACCCTCCGTGCCAAGTTTGATGAAAATTCGACGAAAACTGAATTTGTATAAGAAATATACAAACAAACAAACAACAATATTTCCATTTATATATATACAGGGTGTCCACTCCAATCGTGGACCAATAGCTAATTCCTAAACCGTTAGAGATAAGCATATAGTTTATTTAGGAAAAAATCTCCAAACTATGAAAGGAATTTTGGGTCTATTCAATGTTTTTCAAAAAATCAAATTTTGAAAGAGTTACGAAATTTAAATTTTTATACAGCCCCCCAGTCCTATCAATCATATTTAGTAAAACATTCTTGACACTATGACGTTTAAAACTAAAAAAAAATCACTCTTCTACCACAAAAATTGACCGAGTTATGACGTTTTGAAAAATCAAGATTTTGAAGGATTTCGCATACGGTCCCTTAAGCGATCTCTCGATGACGTCATGAAACAATGCAAAATCTTGATTTTTCAAAACGTCATAACTCGGTCAATTTTTGTGGTACAAGAGTGATTTTTTTTTAGTTTTAAACGTTACAGTGTCAAGAATGTTTCACTAAATATGATTGATAGGACTGGGGGGCTGTATAAAAATTTAAATTTCGTAACTCTTTCAAAATTTGATTTTTTGAAAAACATTGAATAGACCCAAAATTCCTTTCATAATTTGGAGATTTTTTCCTAAATAAACTATATGCTTATCTCTAACGGTTTAGAAATTAGCTATTGGTCCACGATTGGAGTGGACACCTTGTATATTCGAAATTGAAAGTTTTCAGTTTTTTGGATTTTTTAAAATTTCAAAACCCCACCTATGTGAATTCTAGTGCATCAGGGAACCTCCGTGTCAAGTTTGATGAAAATCTGACGAAAACTGTGAATGTGTATAAGAAATATACAAACATACATACATCTATTTTTATACACATAGATTGTTACAAAGAGCAATGTAAAGGTATTTAAAAGTTAGAAACTAGGAAAACATTTTATGCTTGTTTAAAAAATGCATCCGTATCCTTTTTTAAATGTATTGAGTTATGGAATGACGTGTGTGAAAACGCCAAGTGCTTCGTCGTTACTTCAAGCATTTATTGGAATTCAAAATACTATGTGTATATCACATTGGTAAATCGTCAGTTTTGGGGTCGGTAGATAAATAATTTTGCAGAAAAAAATTCAAAAAGCATCTAAATAACATTTCCTGTTTTTCCCGTATTTGATGAATAAGTTTATCTGTTTATGAAATGCTCAGTGCCAATTAAATGAGCAATGATTTTAGTTATAGAAACACTTTATGTTCCAATTTTTTTAGCTGACGAATGGTTCATTTATTAAACTGTGTATTACAGTATGACTATTTCAATATTTTACATAAATGTGCCCTTTTAGAATTTTTTTAAATCATGAGTAATATTCAAATAAACTGTGTCCAAGTTTCTAGTAAAATTAAATTATTCGTCATTTTTATTTTGCACTATTAATAGATAAACAAGATTTAAATTGAAAAATAATTTTAAAATATTTCTAAAATTAAAAAAAAAATGTTTGAAAAAATTTATGTATTTTTTTAATAACCAGTATTTCTCTTTTAAACACATTAAGTACAGGGTGGTTATAATTAACGTGAGGTGTTTGGAGTCCTCTAGCTAGCGAAGTACTGGGAGAAATATTGTCAAATTTCATGTGCGCACATGTTAGACTATGGGATTTTGATATCTGAAATAAAAAAAAAATAGTTTAAAAAATCACCACCAGGGGAAAATTTGGCTCTGTAACAGTGTATCATTCTGAATATCACAAATTAAATTCGAAAAAATGCTTTATATAGCGATTTCGCAAAGAAAAAATGATTGTTATTTGCGAATGGAGTTTAATATGATCGCCGTAGAATTTCTGGTATGCCCCCCAAGTTCGTCCGATCTCAATCCATGTGATTTTTGGTTGCGGGGATAGCAGAAAAGTGTTGCTTATCAAAGACATATTTCTGATATATCAAGTTTAAAAGATATGGTAACTTTAAAAGTCAGAGAAATCACTTCTGATATGTTACGAAGCTGCAGCGGAAAATGTTGTGCATCGTATCCAGTTCTTGCAACTTCACAATGGTGATCATATCAAACTACATTTGTGATAAAAAGCCATTTTTGCAAATAAAATGATGCATATTTTGTCAGTAGCATTTGATTCTTCGACAATTTGAGTAATACACTTTTGCAGCGCCAAAATTTCCCTTGGTGTCAATTTTTTAAACTATTTTTTTTCTTTCAGAAATTGAAATCCCATGGTCTAATATGTGTGCCTATAAAATTTGGCAATGTTTCCCATAGTACTTCATGCGCTAGAAGGCTCCTAAGACCTCACGTTAATTTATAACCACGCTGTACATCAAAATAAGAAATATGAAAAAGTTAAAGACTTAAATGTGTAATTAAAAAAAAACTTTTAAATGCGAAGAATGATTACCTATCCCCCACAAATGTTTCATCTGTGTTATTTTTTAAAAGTCTATTTCTTTTAGCGCGAAAAATAACAAAAATCGTCATTAAAACGAAATTAAAGATTATACATTGGAATTCATTTGACAGCAACTTATCGATAACATTTTGGTCAAGAAATATTTGGCCAAATTCAATATCAGTTCGGCACTATTGATGATATTTGGCGTGAATTCCCATTGTATCATTTGCCGAAAACCGATTAAGAAATCGAATTTTAGTTCTTCTTGAAGTAGGTCCCTAAAGAAAGTATCGCATTTGTTTGGATTTGTAATGCTCTTTGTATTTTAAATGTCAACTTTATATTTTAATTTTCAAAACATTAATTAATTATTTATATTTATTTTTTGACTTTCTTAGTCTATGAATTTATTTGCGAATCTTTGTCGCCCGAATAGGATATTGGTAAATTGTACAAAAATGACCGAAGAAATATTGATATAGAGACAGATAGAAGGAAATGAAGAGCGGGGGGGGGGGGATTTTTTAAAAATCCACTGACATTAAGAGCTCGCGATGCACTTGCCAGATAAAGAGCAGACTTCTGTTTCAGAGTTAGAAAGTGCCTCTTTATAAATGCAAAAAAAAGTTACGATCTTTGAGCGTAATGAAGTAAGCCGACAACAATGATTCAGATATGAACTCTCTATTTTTTCGTTGATAGAGAAGTGTGCTGTCGTAGAAAAAAAATGGCGCAATTTATCTTAATACTAGCTGCCAGGGCAGCTAGATTAGCTTCCTGCGGCATGTTGATGCATAACGTATTCCCTCTCTAACTTTTACCTCATTCTGAAGTTATATTATTTGATATAATTTAATGTTCATTCGATTTCAAGACATACTACGCACGTGGCCCGGCGTTGCACGGGCACTTCGTGCCCTGAAAGTAGTGAGAAAAATTTCAAGAAACTACTCTCCGCCAAGGCGGCTCGCTTACAGGCGCTTCACGCCTTTACTTTTTTCCTATTTAAAAAAAAACATTCGAATTATTGAGATGCTTCGCATCTTCAAGATGGTGAGGAAAGTTTCAGTAAGTTCAGCTCGCTCAAAGGAAAAAAACAGGCATAGATACTCAGTTTTTAATATAAGTAGGTGGCTTTTCTACAAATGAATGTTTCAAAATATTACAAGTAGCTAGCGATAAAAATACTATGTAAGTGGCCCGCTTATGAGTTTCGTGTTTGATTTAGTTAAGCCTTTATTCAAAATTCTCATTATCATTGTTATCACTGTTTCATAGCAACCACGTTTCAACAATGGATTTCATATTTTATCATTTATTAGGCTTAATCGCTTTAAATTTGACTACTTATTAATTGATATCTTCGCTAATTAAAATCGTATAATAATAAACTAATGAAGCCTGAAAAATGACCTATCTATCGGTACCTGGTTCGACTTTCAGTTCATTGGCGTTCAGGAGAAAGAAGCGTGACATAGAAAGAAAGATAGTTAGAAAGATACTCAGTTTTTAATATAAGTAGATTTTTGGGTGTTACAACTTTTTTTTTTTGGTATATGAAGGGCCAGGGGGAAAAAAGATGAAAGTGACCAAAAAGCGATTTCGAAAAAAAACGAAGAACCAAGTTTGATTTCTCGTAACTCCTTGCGCAGTTAATAGAGTTTTCATGCACATTTCGGTCGATTCTCATCGTTTTCCCCCCTTGTTGTTCTACCAGATGATATCACTCCTTCATAGCCCATAGATAGCGCTAATATCTCAAAATTGACGTAAAAGTGACTTTCATCTTTTTTCCCCCCTGGCCCTTCATATACTTTCTGCACATGGATACACATTGAATAGTAGTCAAATTATACAAGGATATTTCAGCAGTGCTCTTTTTTCCGGCTTTTTGCATTTTTTAAAACTTTTATGTTTTTTTGTACCGTAAAATGGGGTGTATAGGAACAGCGGGGTCAATCGGAACAAAACTTCCCAACCGTACAAAGAAATTCTTCATAAATATACTATTGGGTATTTTTCGCTGTGAATTTTTTTTTAGAAAGGTAAAATCATAGGAAGTAGGAAAAAAATACTTTTGTCAATCTGGCAACGTTACTGACTTCTAAAGAGGGCTGCACGTTGAATGCTAGAAAACATCACATTTTCATAGACTGCAAAACTTCATATGCAAGAACAAACCTTCTTATATTTAAAAACTATGAGTGGTATGTTTCAATTATACATGTATCTGAACAACAGAATACCACATTAGAATTTAAATTTTTTATAAATTGTGTCATAAAAGTGAAGAATTCTGAAAAATGCCATGGGAAAAAAATTTGCGGGGTGAATCAGAACACTTAGTTCTGTTGTTCCAATTCAAACTTATTTGAAGGAAATTGTTTGAAAAATCAAGATTCTAACCCCAATTCTTCTAATCAAGACAGGGACAAGGATTTATTACTGTTTATCCCTTCTCGTGAGCAACTAGATCTTAGAATGACAAAAGTTACAGATTTCAAAAGATTTTTTCTCCAGGAGACTTTTTTTTACTTAAAATAAAAGGGAGAAAGTCACATAGACTTTATGTAGTAAACGTCCAGCACACAGACAGTGATGAATAATCGAAAAAATCTTTCAGGACAATCCCCGAAACCCAGAAATTTCAAAAAACTAAAGAAAAGGCAGAGTTCATCCCAGGAGATGTTATGAAAAAACTTAAGCCAAGTCACAATTGCTAGTTTTAAGGACAAGTACATATTTGTGGACGACATGAGTGACTTCCATTCATGTTAAATCTTTGCATTTCAATTCAAAAGCTTTTCTTAAAATTACTTTTCATTTTTCATAAGTTCAAAATTATTTTGAATTTTCACAAATTATAAACGTTTACTGGTACTGAAATTATACATTTATTTGACAGTAATTATCTTTTCTTATTCTCCCCCATCAATATTACTCATGTTTGTGAGACCTATTACAGATTAAATTGAAAAAAATAAAAATTTTAACAAGTGTTCCGATTGACCCCTATCAGCGGGGTGATTCGGAACACCCATAATTTGCTATATATTTTAATAATAATTGCTCAAAATCTTTTGTCTTTGCTTGGAATATCAAAAGTAAAGCAAGACCGAAGTTTTTACCCAAAAAATCAAATTAAAAAAAAATCTTTTAACTGCTTTTTTTACAATCAAAGCTGAAAAGTGTTCCGATTAACCCCATTTTACGGTACTTATTTTTTTTCAGTAGGCATATATTACACGTAGCATATGCACTCACGGCTCGATCATGACATCCTGAGACCGCGGTTTCATCGTTAGTTGGACTCATCAGTCAGGAATAGCCAGTAATCGAACTGGAGGCAGGTGTCCTCTTATTGCAGCCGAGATTGCCTTCAAACTGGTAGATAACATGAATTTACTTTATCAGTGTGAGTCCGCAAACCATGGTACGGCTCAGTTCGAAATTGAAGACAAAAGCTGGGGTATTATGCAAGGAGTTGCCCCCATAAGCCAGTTCTACTCAGGATGTCATTATCGAGCTGTGAGTGTATTCGCTTCAGTTCTGCCTTAGCCCTGGCTTATGGGCGGTAACTCATTGCGTAATATATATTATACAATTTTTGAAAATTGAAATATCTGATAATTTTAACAACTCTGTGGAGTTGGTAGAAAAAAAAAACGGCTCCAACTCCAACTCGTTGAATGTTTGAGCTTTCGTCGCTGCCAGTATTATGCTTTAAAAACAACAGTTCATGTTTTGCAGTTTAAGAATTTATAATAATTCGTAAACTTTATCAGTATTTTTATTAAAAAATCATAGTCTTGTATACCCGTATGGAAGCTACTGCGAATGTAGATCATACTCTTAGCAATGTCTTCCTGTGCAAATAATGCATTGTGCAATTACACGTAAATTCTAATTCACAGACAAAGCGCATTCCCATTTAAAACACAACCATCTCCATCCGGCAGATACACACACAGGGAAGCCATTTTTTATTGCGGACCATTACGCTGGCTGCAGACTGATGCTGCGTATTTATGAGCGCAGAATGCAAGTCAAAATCCTCATAAACCACCGCAGAATGGAACGTTCGAACCAAAGAAAGGAACGCGAAAAAATTCGGGCAGGGATTACGAAGACACAGAGCGCCGTTTCGTACGAACGCCGACGTCGTAAATAATGGAACAACATCACTCTGACCAATATACGAGGCCGCCATGCAAATTGCGAGCGAGTTAACTGTGTTGGACTAGACGAATCCTCTGGATTTATCTTTTAAAATCGTGATGCACGACTGTTCTACTTGTTGGGTCGGGTGAAAAATGAAATCGCTTTTTCAATTTCCTCTATTATAGAAATGTCTACATGCATAAAATAGAATATTTCAAATGAGTCTGGATAAAAGTAACTGTGGTTGATGGTTGTTTAGTTTTGTCTTTACTATACTCATCTTTATCTATAAAAATAAATGTATGTGTGTTCGGTCCTATGTATGTTCTTTATAGTTTCAAAAACAACCCGTCGGATTTCGATAAAAATTTCACAGTGTGTTTGTGTCCTCACTGGGCATATCAAGAGACCAATTAGAAAAAAAAATCTGACAGGTAGTTCTTTTTTTATTCCAATTTTGGTTCAAACTTCCATATAAAATCTCTAATATTTCATACATCATTAGTTTTGTATGCTGAATTTCTTCCCCCCGATGATGAAGCTACATGGTAATCTTGAATAATATTTTCTTGCTGATATTTTCTTATTTAGTGGGTAGATAGGAAATATTCAGGATCACGTCTTTAATTACGAGAAAGACATAAGTTGTGCAAGGTTTGTTTTGGCGATTGTGATTTTTTTGAAGGCTTTTCTTTTTTTAGCAATGATTTTGTGTTTGCGATCCTGAATTTTGAAAAGGGTCCATTTTGGAACATAATAATGGCTTCTTAAAAAAATTAGGATAATTCAGACAGTTAAGAAACTTTTCTGTTTGTTTGAAACCTCTCAGGATATTCTCCACCTTTGAGGTAAAAATTCTTGTTGCAATATATTCTTAGTCCTGCGGCACTGTCTGTTCATGGAAAGCTATTTTTAAAAGATCAGTTTTTGCTGTAGTGATATTTTTGGGAATTGTCAGGTTTTTGCAATCGTGAGCTTTTAAAGGGGTAAGGTCCATTTTGGAACATGGCAAAGTTTTTTCGGGCATGATTTATGTTTCCTCCGCTTTTAAACATTTTTGGGGACATTTCTTCGGATTTTTCTAATGTTCTAATTTTATTTCGGAAAATAGTAAACTTTAACACTAGTAAAATCTGTCCGCGTCTAACGAAATTGCCGATTCTTTGGCTAAAGAGGCCAAAAACCTCGACCAAACCGCAATTCCAATCAACCTAGCAGATGTAAATGCCTTTGCAAGATCAAAAATTCCCCCCCCCCCCCTTTAAGTTCAAAGCATATGATCAAATAACCAATCTTGACATCGACAGGAGAACAGCCACCACGCTTATCAGGCTAAGAACAAAACATCGTAAAACATGAAAACTTCTGCTGATGGGACTAAAAGTTATCAAAACTGTGGCAACAGTCTCTATGAAGAACTCACACCATATCATGTTTTCAACTGTCCTGCAGGTCTTCACATCTTTAACTACACTACAGAGAAAGATTTATACTCACGTAATGCCATTGATATAGCTAAGACTATTCAAGCACACCATGATTTGTAATGTCATTAAGGATACGACACCAACCAACCAACCATCTGTTCGCGTCTGTCTGTCTCTCCGTCTAAAGCTTGCTCCTCAAAAACCGCTGAGAGTAGAGATCCGAATGAGGTACCATCCATTTTGAAAATTTTCAAGAAAAACAATAAGACCAACCGCGTAATTGTACGGCTATAATTAGCTGAGATGTTAATTGAAACGTTAATAGAATGTTTGAACTTTTTAAAATTATAGAATTTATTTCTTACCGTTGCCATTTTGAATACGTGGTACAATAAAATTCTAACAATTGTTTTTATTCTAATTAATGACTATTTTTTTCTTTCTGTTGCCATTTTGAAAATGTGCTTCAATAAAATTCTAACTGATGTTTTTAGCAGGGACTTTTTTTGGCTGCCATCCAAGTATTAAAACAATTTTTTCTTTCAGAATTTTGCAATTAATTTTACAGGAAGAAATTGGTTTGGAAATAATTGTTTCTTTAACAATATTTTCTGCTTTGCGATCGTTTCGGGTAATTCTGAAACAAGTGTATGAAATTTAACTGGAAAATTTATGTAACAATTCTTCTCTTTGACAACGCAAATCCATGAATAAACCTACTACCATTGGTTTTATTGAAATGTCTCAAATGTAAATGAATGTTCCAATTTCATTAATTACTCACGTTTGTTTAATAATTGCTTCTTTAGATGCGTGACATAAAGTGAGAAAATTTACACAATTTGGAGATTTGCTTCTCCGATAATTAACTTAACGTGAAGCAATAATGATTTCCCGAGCAGTGGGATTTAAACGAAATAAAGCTAAGTAGAAATTTATTTCGCAGCTGAAAAATGCTTAACCGTTTCTTTTTGAGTGCGGATAAGATAATGTTCGAAGTTACTTTCTATTAATTCCTTTTCAAATGGCAAAGTACATCTTCCTTTTTTGCTGCATTTTTTTTAAAACTAAGATTTGCCTTTTAGTGTTATTGTGAACTCTGTTTGCAAGCACGCATTATTCTGCAATATAATTTGATTTTTATTAAAAAATAACTGGTTTTGATAGTATATAATTTTACTGCTATAGTAAGCATTATTTCCTTGAATACATTGTATTATGTACAGTGAAGTCTCACTTATGCGCCGGCCCAAGGGACCAACAGAAAAAGGCGCATAACTGAGAAAGACGTATAAGTGAGCAAGTCTATTCAAAGGACTAAAACGCAACATAGGTTCAAATGAGAGAATGAATAAGAATATTTCTATAGAAAAGGGACATATCACTACGGTTTGGCAATTACAGTAACGTAACTACAATGATAAAGAGAAAACAAAAACTGTAGCATGCTTAATTACAAACTGTTCCCTTTTAAACGATGCATAATAGATGATTGTCCCTCTCCGAACTCTAGTTTATGCGGGAAAAATGCCTTCCGTGAGCAATGAAGGCAAGATATTGAAGAGGAAAGTGAAGAAAAATGACTATTTTTTAAAGAAAGTAATTTTTTTTTATATTTTACGGAAAATTCGGCGCATAAGTGAAATATTTATCTTTAGAGCGACGCATAAACGAGTGATACTATCATTATTTTGCTATGGAATGTGCTGGAATCATTTAAAATCGTCGTATAAGTGAAAAAGTCGCATAAATGAGGCGATGTATAAGTGAGAGTTCACTGTATGTTTTATTAATAAGCAATCGGTCAACGGCGGGTGATAAGCTGTCCGTCCGTGAAAACCGCGCCTGGCAGTCGCGAACAGTTAACCACTTAAAAAAGGGTAGATGGGTTGCGGGTGATAACTTTCCGAAGTTTTCAATTTAAAACTTGCATTTGCTATATCCTTTTGACATACTCAACTAAACTACGTATTTGAAATGAGCATCATTCCACGTTGTTTGATACGGCTCAAAATGCCTTTTATTATTCTTCCCCTCATTGTTATCTTACCTGACACCCCTATTTTGGTAAGATCAGAGAAGACATGACGCATGCGTAAATGCGTGGAAAGTTTTACTAAAGAAGATCAGACAGTATCATGCATTTTTCGTTAGAAAGCATTACCTGTTAGTTAGGTAATCTCAGTTGAATAATAGTTGATCTTTCTTTGATAAGATACATTTTTTAGTTATCGGACAATATTTTGTTAACCTAACCTCATTTTCATAACGCACACTTTTATTTTACTATTTGCATGTTTATTATAATTATTATTATTATTTATGGTAAGATATTTTCCTTAACTTATATAACTTTAAGTGTAGTTTCATTTCAAATCGTTAGCTCTCTTTTTTAATGTAGTTTATCTTTAATAATTATTATTAATAGTTTTCTTTAATTATTGATGGTTGTCTTTCATTATTAATTATTAATAGTTTTATCTTTAATTATTAATGGAGTAATTATGCAGTAAAACTCAGCTAAAATTACGGAATTATGTATGATTCTCAAACTGGCAGAATGCGCAAAACGTACACCTTCATATCAATGTTTTTTTTTCCATAAAGTTTTTTTTTGATGTGTACTTATATACATACTAATGATATAAATATGATCGTATCTGGTAAGTTATAGGAAGTTTACGCTTACGATAGCGTTTAGAAATATTTCTAAATTTTATTAATCCCTAAAAAGTCTCTTTAAGATGAATCATTTAAAATATTCATTGCCTTTAGTACAATAATAAATAGTAACTTCGTTATAAATGTTATAAATTAATTATAAATGTTTTGCCACAAATCTATTCTACATCTATAAATTGAGCCCATTAGTAAAGTATGCTTACTTCAAAGTTGGAAAAATTTAATATTATTTGAATATTTGTCTCCAGCTTTCATAAAAAATGCAAGGAAATAAAACGGAAAATGTTAGCTTAACAGTTAAAAAAATTGTAGATTCTCCAGCAAACTTTGGTTGGCATTTTGGAAATTAATTTAAAACCGTAAAAATTAAATTTTCCGAGCCAAAAATTTAAAATTTACTGCTACTTCTGCTACACATTTAAAGAAAGCGTATACACTGAAATCCTACAATAAAATAAAGTATCATCCTCCAATATAGGAAATTGTCAGAAATATGTTCTATTTTCCACCCAAGTACCATTCTTTTTTTCATGCCTTTACGCAAAATGTTGAAAGAGTGCGTGCCGGAAGACATTACCTTTTTGAAAATGGTTTCAACGAATAAAACTTTTCTTCTCAACTTCTCTTTTAAACTTTTTTCAATTTTTTTACCGTTATCTATAGACTTTTTACTTAAACAGTGATTTTTCTTTATCTAAAATCCTCGCCTTCAAAGATTCCGTGATATGTTTGTTGCAATATATTCTGTTTAAAAAATTCTTCATGGATAATTCATAAAAAGAATCTCGTGCTCTTTTGAACTGTCACTATGAAATATTTTACAACTAAGGTTCTCGATTTTAGCATAGTTTTCAAAGGTTTGTGGATGAGTATTTTGTGTATCCCTCTTGAAATTCCTGGCCAAGTTTCGTCATCTCTTTCAGTCAAGGGCGCATAAAATTCAAGTATCAATGATCAACCGGTATCAATGATGTCAATCAACAGTTATCAATGATGAAATATATAGTAATTGTCCTTGTAAACAAAGAATTTAAGTATCTTAAACTGCTTTGAAAGTTTCATGTTAAGGGTACAGAAATTAACTGCAATAACTGGTCTTTCTTGTAGGCGCAACAATACATGTGGCTCAAAAAGTTGATGATGGAAGGTGTGATCATTTTTTTACTGGAACCACTTTACTTACCTTAGTTTAGTTACTCTTTACTTACCTTTTTAGAAATTTAACCCATCAATGCCTGACATTTTTTTCCAAAGATATTTTGTACGCTGGTTACAAATAGTGTTTGATGGACAGGAAAAATAATTAAAAAAATATCGTGCAAAATATTTTTTTTATTGTGAGAAGAGCTCCTCCCTAAAAAAGGACGCTAGACACCAGAGGGTACATACTTTTGTTACTAAAAATGTTTTTCTGCCTACGGTATAATATTTAAAAAGACTTTTTATAAGAAGAAATAAAAGCTGCAATTAACATAAACTGGGAAGCTGGGAATAATTTTAAAAACTTAGATTTTTGTTCTTGAGATTGTGAACGCTGTAATCCTTGATAAAAATCATAATAAAACTGCTACAGAACACACTTTTCAATGGTTATGAGCTTCAATCTGTTAGGAGTGAATTGAAACAATACCAAAGTAATAATTGAACGCAATTATTTGGTTGAGATGCTCATTTTTAGAAAATTCATACACACTTTTTGGACAGTCTAGGAACTCTAGGCATTAATGGGTTAATAGACTGATATTGGGTTACTTAGTAGACCATGGGAAGATGCGCAATTTCATCTTAGTGGGTGTATATGGGGAGGACGGGACTAGTGGTCATGACATCAGCAGACTCAGGGCTGATAAACCGCAGGTGTGAGGCTCGAGACCGTAAAAAAAACCCAGAGTACATGCTCGTTAAACCTTTGAGCTTCAAAAAGCTTCGTAAAGGTCATTAAACGGGTACCGTAGATTGGAGAAAATTATTAAAGTCTAGTTTTGAAGATATGGCACTTGACTACTCCTTTTTTTTAGAATTGTTAATTTTTCTGAAGGGGTGATTAAGTAGAGGAAAACTGAAGAACGGATTCATAAATGTGCTATTGGTTCTAGCATGGCTTAAATACTCCATCCAATTTTACCCATTTATGTCCAAGTTTTTTTTAAACATTTTTTTTTCAGTTTTTATCTGCTTAAAACTCTTGGAATGGTTTACATACATTTTAGGCGTAATATAGATCACCGCTGCCATATTTATTAATTTATTTAACGTCCTGTTTATGGGACACTGGGCAGATATGTGAACAAAATACGACCTTACTTGACTTTACGTTTGCAAAGTACCCTTACAGAAGGCATATGTGATCAATTTTAAGCAAATCATTTCAAATTGTTTAATTTAATTTAAAAAAAAACTCGCAAAAACACTTACTTTCTGCGGCTACCCATGCTGGATCGTTGCTTTACTGATTTGTCTTAAATAGCTGTCAATAAATAAACTCTGATATCCAACTAGCGGCTCTATCTCGTTTTCTCAAGAAGGAGGACTACTTAACTTGTCAAAACAGCTTTAATAAAATGATATACCCATTACAGGTTTTTGCAAGCCGTAACTAACAAGCGTCCCGTTTTTAGGCTACTGAGCATAAATGGGTTAAGCAATTAGCCAAAGAGGTCAAAATATATTAATTTTGTGATGTCGAGACAGCAGTCTTATTGGATTGGTCACATTCTAAGAAAGTGGGTGGGCCTTGGTTTTACCTCTTCGAGCAGCCATTGGTCAACGACTGCAACGCTTCCGATAGTTCAGTTCAATTAAAAATTGGCCAGAGTAGGTTTGCAATAAAGAACGTAAAGCTTGTCATTTTTTCTTTTCCGCCAACCAAAAGCAGTTACTGTTGCAAATTGCATTCCGATATTAAATAATCACACAGCAAAAATATATTTGGAGCACTCTTTTTTCAAAAAAAAAAAAAAAAAAAAGTCAATTGATTCCAAAAACCTTCAAGTGTTAGTTTACCGCAATTTATACTGTAATAAATTACAATGTAGTAAAAGAAATGTTTCAGACATTTAGAATAGTTTGCTACAAATGTTGCCTCTTTTTCGGTCTCATATGATCAAAGAATTATTCCATCTTTTATAAAGAATGTCACATCGCCAAATTGTCGCTAAACTCACAGACATGGAACTCCATTTTTTCCTTCTTTACCTCTTTAAAGCAATGAACTCGTTTTTTCATTTGATTGACAAGTGCTCATCTATTGAAGGTTTTATTATATTCCCTCGTGCCTCATACCAAGAGTGTTAAGTCGGACACGGGCAGCATCTCTTTATAGTTAAGGCATTTTTTTTCCAATATTATGTTAGAGACAGTGATGCTCGCTTAACTGGTGACCCTCAACAAATAGCTACCACTAAAACGGTGTTGATAATAGTTATTGACAAAACACAGAGAATGTATTAGTCAGAAAATCAGTACGTATAAAAGTGAAGGACGTGTGAAGTGAAGGATTTTCCGCCTTGCTTTTCATCGGGGAGGGGGGGGGGGACTCAGATCGCGAAATATTTTTGGTCAATTAAAATGATTACGAATATCTTTGGTAGTGACGTGATCTTTCGGGGTAATTAACGGTACTGGTAGCGCATTAGATTGGCTTAATTTATTTCTGAATAAACTCACAACATATTTTCACTGTAAAAAATGGATGTAGTTTTTGCAGTATAATACAGCTAATTTTACAGTAATAAACTGTAAAATTTCTACTTTTACTGTACTAAATTAAAATTGCTCATTTTATAGTAATAAACTGCAAAGTTGCTTCATTTACAGTTAATTATCGTGCATTTTATAGTTTTAAACTGGAACCTCTGCTCCCAGTATTATACTATTGTCTTAACCCATTCATGCCCAGTAGCCTAAAAACGGGGCGCTTGTTAGTTACTGCATACAAAAACCTGTAATGGGTATATCATTTTACTAATGGTGTTTTTCACAAGTTAAATAGTTCTTCTTCTTGAGAAACCCAGTTAGAGCCCCTATTTGGACATCAGAGTTTATTTATTGACAGCTATTTTCAGTCAAATCAGTCAAGCAACGATCCAGCATGGGTAGCCACAGATAGTAAGTTTTTTTCTGCGAACTTATTTTTCATAAACTTAAACTATTTTAAAATGATTTGCTCAAAATTGATCACAGATGCCTTCTGTAATGTTACTTTGCCAAAGTAAAGTCAAGTAAGGTTGTATTTTGCTTACATATCTGCAAAAGATCCCATAAACAGGACGTTAAATAACTTAATAAATGTGGCAACGGCGAAATATTTTAAGCCTAAAATGTATGTAAACCATTCCAAATAAAAGTTTTTAGCAGATAAAAATTGAAAAAAAAAATGTTAAAAAACTTGGGCATAAATGGGTTGTTTTAACAGTATAATACTCCTAAATTTTACTGCAATGAACTAAAATTTCTGACTTTACAGTAAGAAAATGTAAAATTGCAAGTTTTACAGTTTGCTACTGTGCATTTAATTTTTAAATTGGAACCTCGGATGCAAGTATTATTCTGTAAAAAAGCAGTTCAGTTTTTGCAGTGAATGCCCCAAACAACTTGGGTGGTAATTTGAGATGGTACAACGAAGCGAAAAATTTTTATCGTGGATCTACTCTGTCAATCACAAGCATCGTGTAATCGTTAGCAATAAGTCGAGCCTTAACTTTGCACATAGGCGTTAAATAACAGCAGAAAAAAAAATAGGACCTTTGTTTTTACGTTGATGTGTAGAATCCTCATAAAATATTAAATTAACCCATTAATGCCTAGCGTCCTTTTTAGGGACGGTCCAAAAAAGGGTCTGAATTTCCCCAAAATGAACAATTTAACAAAATAATAGTGTTCAATTAGTACCTTGGTATTGTTTCAATTCGTTGTTAACAGATTACAGCATATAACCATTGTAAAGTGTGTTCTGTAGCAGTTTTAATGTGATATTTATCAAAAATTACATCGTTCACAATCTCAGGAAAAAAAGCTAAGTTTTCAAAGTTATTCTCAGCTTCCCAGTTTATGTTAATTGCTGATTTTATTTCTTCGTATAAATTTGTCTTTTTAAATATTATACCGCAGGCAGAAAAAAAAATTAGTATAAAAAGTATGTACCCTCTGGTGTCCATCATAACTTTTAAGGGACGATTTTTCCTTCGTTAATAAAACAATTATTTTTTACGTAATTGTTTTTTAATTATTTTTCCTGTCCATTAAACACTGTTTGTAACCAGTATACAAAATATCTTTGAAAAAATAGTGCCAGGCATTAATGAGTTAAAAGCTTGCAAAAGTTGAAATTTTAAAATTCACATATTCAATAATAAATTCATCAATTTATCAATATGGTTAAATACGAGTAGTTAGAAAAAGGATAAGAGTCAAAAATGCAATCTTTATTTAAGTTCAAATCAACTAAACATAAACTTAAATTTCTAAATCAAATTCAAACTATTTTTGCAATACTGCAAAGAAATTTTAATATATATGCAAAATACATTACTGGAACTTAAAAAAAAATTAGGTGAAGTATAAAAACATCAGCAGTTTAAGACTCTAAGCTCAAACTTAATCGAGCTAGAGGGAAAAGTTAAGCTTTAATTTACGATAATGGAAAAGGCTTACGTATGTTTTGACTCCTATTACTTTTAGTATTTTTCATTTCTCTTTTTCTTGAGTTTTTTTTCACTTCAAAAGCAGGAGGAAAGTGATTTTGTTTTGAAAAATCCTGTTTACTTCTAGGAGTTAGATTCAATTTTTAAGGGAAAATGACGCGATGATAAAATAAGCTTCTGCTAATCTACCACTTCAAGCGTACTATTTAAGTTTCTTCAGTACATTAAAAAAATTAGAGAAATAATAACAAAAATAAAAAGGAAAAACGGAAAAGTATAGTTAGTGATTACGTTAGAAAAAGTTATATTTCTTCCTAACTTTTCGTAATTTTTGTAATAGACCTAGATTTTGCTTTGAAATAAAAATCATTTTAGGGTTCATTTACTTAAATTTTCCATATCATTGTATTTAGTTAAACGTACATGATACATTATATCTCATTGTTACATAATATGGTACTTTTTAAAGTTTTCTTTTCGTTTAAATGAGAAAATTTAGATGTAACTTATGTGTAAGAAAGTATTATAGTTTGTCAATTTGTTTTAAAGAAAATGCATAACTTATGAATTGATTATTCCCTGTTCTGCTTCGTCCGATCAATATAAAAAAAGAAAAGTAGCCAGTTTGAAAACATCTTAATTTTTTGAAACGTTCTGTCTTTTTTCTTTTTAAATTGATATGCTCTACGTTTGATTATTTATACAGGGTGTCCACTCCAATCGTGGACCAATAGCTAATTTCTAAACCGTTAGAGATAAGCATATAGTTCATTTGGGAAAAAATCTCCAAATTACGAAAGGAATTTTGGGTCTATTCAATGTTTTTCAAAAAATCAAATTTTGAAAGAGTTACGAAATTTAAATTTTTATACAGCCCCCCAGTCCTATCAGTCATATTTAGTAAAACATTCTTGACACTGTAACGTTTAAAACTAAAAAAAAATCACTCTTCTACCACAAAAATTGACCGAGTTATGACGTTTTGAAAAATCAAGATTTTGCATTATTTCACGACGTCATCGAGAGATCGCTGAAGGGACCGTATGCAAAATCATTCAAAATCTTGATTTTTCAAAACGTTATAACTCGGTCAATTTTTGTCGTAGAAGAGTGATTTTTTTTTAGTTTTAAACGTTACAGTGTCAAGAATGTTTTACTAAATATGATTGATAGGACTGGGGGGCTGTATAAAAATTTAAATTTCGTAACTCTTTCAAAATTTGATTTTTTGAAAAACATTGAATAGACCCAAAATTCCTTTCGTAATTTGGAGATTTTTTCCCAAATGAACTATATGCTTATCTCTAACGGTTTAGAAATTAGCTATTGGTCCACGATAGGAGTGGACACCCTGTATACATAAATGGATGTAGGGTTTGTTTGTTTGTAAAACTGTTCCTTATACAGATCCACAGTTTTCGTCGGATTTTCATCAAACTTGGCACATAAGCTGCTTGATGCACTAGAATTCACATAGGTGGGGTTTTGAAATGTTTAAAAAATCTAAAAAGCTTGAAATTCAATTTTTTTGTCTCAAAATGGAAATTTTCTTTCAGTTTTGAATAGATAGAGTAATAGAGATAAGCCTTTAAGAATAAAAATTGATAAAATTTAACTCATTTAAAGATGAGTGTTTTCCAACAAAGATTACGACTAACAATGGAGTATAAATTTAAGACTCACCTATTTCATTTTAGCATTAAACAAGTTAAAAACAATTACAATTAGCTATCTTGTATTTAAAAAGCACTCTGGCAACGCCGAGCAATAATCTAGTATTGTATGAACTATAATTGAGCCGTTTACTTCAGAAACTTGTCAAGTGCACTTTTTAAAACTTTCGTATAAACTAAAAAAACTTCCCCCAAAGTAAAGGATTTGGCTTGAGAAGAAAATGTTTCTTGTTGCATTGCAAAAACGAATAATTTTAGGCTAAAGTGGACAAATAATTTTTTTTTTTCAATTATTGATTTATATGTCTAAATCTTTGTGTGCTTGTATTATTGTATATTTTCAGCCATCTTTTATAAACTATCTCATAAAACAATGCATTGTTTTGTGCAATCATGCCTAATGATTAAAAATTAAGTGAAAATTCAAAGTTTGAAAAAAATGTGACGCCTGGAACATTTTGAAATTTTGTTAAAAAAATAATTAAATTTGAAATTTGAAAAAAAGTATTCATTTTTTTGCACTAATTTGTATTTCTTATGTTTTTAGATGTCGTAAATATACAAAATCAATAATTGAAAAAAAGATCAATTTTATTTGTTCACTATAGCCTTAAATTATTCGTTTAATTTAAATAATTCAGTTAATTAAAAAACTTTTTTTTTCAAGCCATAGCCTTTACTTAGGAATTTTTTTTTAGTTTTAGTATAAAGGATTCAATTTTGCATCTATTTCTTTTCGATTTTTTATTTTTTATTTTTACTGAATATCATACAAAAAGAGCTCAAACAAATCGTAATGTATTTAAAACTCTCGACCATAACGACGAAGTGTTCATCAAGAAACACTTGAGAGTACACTATGCTCAACCCATCTGTACAAAGAAGGCATTTTTGAACATATATTTGCACTTTATTCTCAGATTTTCAAACTTTCTCTTTTAATTCTTGTACATTATCATATAAGGAACCATTCATATCTCATAGTATGAAGTATTAAGTATCTACCTCCTAAAATATTTTTTTTCCTTAAAAATAGTGATTTTAACACATCATGACCGTAAAGTCAACCCGTAATACATACAAATCATAATTTTTCTAATAAAAAATATCCTTATAGAAAGCTGATCTTTAATGGCTTTTTCGATTCTAATGTATGGAAATTAAAAAACGAAGTTTTTGCAAATGGATTGAGAAAATACAAACTAAAAGATAATGCTTAAAATGCTCTAGAATTAAATTGAAAAAAAGAAATAAACACTTATTTTAGTGCAGAAACAGAACTATAGAAAACATATTCTAAGTAAATGATAAATACCTCTGTTATAAGAACTTTAAATGATGAAAGTAATATAAAGATTCAGTTTTCATACTGTATCTAAGCATTTTGAATTCAATGATATCACAAAAAAGGCACAGAAATAATATCAAGTACATAGAATTCCCGCTACAAAATCAGAAAAGAGGAAAAGAAAACTATAATCACTGTAATTTGATATGCGAAAAAATGCAAACGATAAATTTATTACCACGGACGTGATTTGTTTTCCCTATTAATTAATTTACATTTCATATTTACATTAAACTGTAAGGGGTAAAAAACCGTGGATCATGCGATTTACTATCTACCATTTACGGAGCGAATAAAAAAAGTGAATATCGGCCTCGGTGTAGCAAAATAGTCGCAAAAAAAGCAATAAGCAACTTGATTGCTTTAAAATAATAGATTGAGCTTCTTGATGTGGATGTAAAATTTATTTTATTGTAACATTGCTTTAAAAAACTTTCAGAATCTCCAAAAAAACTCTTATTTTTTTAAGTAATCATAGCTAAAACTTTTTTCAGAAACTTTTGCTTTTAAAACCTGTTGCATCTGTGAGCAGTAACTTAAGGTCATTTCATGTAATAGAATAAGACATTTAGAGCAGTTTTGTCAGTACTATTTCTGCCATAAGTTCAAAAAATTCCATATAAATAAAACAAAGAATATACGCGCGTGTGTGTGTGTGTGTGTGTGTGTGTGTGTGTGTGTGTGTGTGTGTGTGTGTGTGTGTGTGTGTGTGTGTGTGTGTGTGTGTGTGTGTGTGTGTGTGTGTGTGTGTGTGTGTGTGTGTGTGTGTGTGTGTGTGCCTTATTCAAATCCAGTTTATGTTGGATCTGGACAAAATTTGCAGGGAGATACTTGGGTACCCGGGAAGGATCATAGTATGATTTTTGAGCGGCAAAAAAGTACCGATCCGTTCAAATTTCGAATAAAGGACTTCAAAATGGCTCTTTCTGCTTCAAAATGACTTTATCTAGCGAAATACTTATCGGATCTTCTCGATCTTGGTCTCATTCGAAAGAACGCAAAAAATATCTATTAGGAGACTTTCTTTCCGAATGTTTCCAAAACCACTGATCTCTATCTCCACCCCGAAAAAAGATACGGGCGTTTTTAAATTTGGAAATATCCATTTTAAATTGGATTTATAAAAATCGTCTGCATGAGCGTGAAATAAATTAAATAGCGTGAAATAAATTATTAATAACAAAAAGGTGTTGCCATTTTGTTCTTGAACCTAAACAAATAAAATTCTTGCTTTTGCTTTTCCTGTACTGGGGATTTAAAACTTTTTTGGCGATTGATTCATTTTTCGTACTGCGCAAAATGTCGACTTTAATCTAATCGAGACTTTTAAAGACACGCGTTACTTGAAATAAAATTTATTCTCAAGGTATACCGGGCAGAGTCGGGCACGCAGCTAATAAGTAAATAAGTTAGATTTTTAAAAAACTAAAAAATACTCTTTTGAACTAAATTTCATAATACTGTAACTGATTTCCCTCTGTTTTTCAAAACTTTTGAATATCCGCTCTAAGTTTACATAAACTTATAATACATCCATTACATCCATCCATACATACATTACATACATAAACTTATAATTGCTATGTAATATAGTTTAACCCTTAGTATTAATAATAGTATTACATATATTACTTTGATATTTGCAAAGAACGTAAAGAGCTGTATACACACACAAACAACTGAAGCACTTATAATGCATCAGCACGTAATGTAGTAGCCTTTAGTATTAATAATAATATGAAATATATTACTTTTATATTTGTAAAGAACGTGAATTTAGCTTTTATTCAGTTACATACACAAATAACTTAAACACTTATAATACATCTACTCTACATGTAATAATGCAGTTTAGATTTTATTATTAATAATAGTATTAAATATTTTACTTTTATATTTCTGAAGAACGTGAATTTTATCTTTTATTCAGAGTTATATACAGACAAATCCACACATGAAACTAATAAAAGCGTTTTAAAAAACCAGAAATGTTTTGTTTAGTAGCACAATAAAGATTTCTCCTAGCAATTGCGTAAGTTAAAAAATGTAGTTTTCGGGAAAATAAATCAAGCAGTAAAAATTCCAATGAGGGAACGTGACTCATATGAATCCCCTAGCAGGCATTTATTGTATATAAGAGAATTAATTAATTTCTTTAAAATTACTAATTTAAAATTTTTCTGTGTCAATCTTTTGTCAAATCTTTGCTGTAGCTGTCAGCAAAAACATTCCTACTTTTTGAGTAAAAATAGACAACGTTTTTAAAAGTACATATACAGGGTGTCCACTCCAATCGTGGACCAATAGCTAATTTCTAAACCGTTAGAGATAAGCATATAGTTTATTTAGGAAAAAATCTCCAAATTACGAAAGGAATTTTGGGTCTATTCAATGTTTTTCAAAAAATCAAATTTTGAAAGAGTTACGAAATTTAAATTTTTATACAGCCCCCCAGTCCTATCAATCATATTTAGTAAAACATTCTTGACACTGTAACGTTTAAAACAAAAAAAAATCACTCTTCTACCACAAAAATTGACCGAGTTATAACGTTTTGAAAAATCAAGATTTTGTATGATTTCATGACGTCATCGAGAGATCGCTCAAGGGACCGTATGCGAAATCCTTCAAAATCTTGATTTTTCAAAACATCATAACTCGGTCAATTTTTGTGGTAGAAAAGTGATTTTTTTTTGTTTTAAACGTTACAGTGTCAAGAATGTTTTACTAAATATGATTGATAGGACTGGGGGGCTGTATAAAAATTTAAATTTCGTAACTCTTTCAAAATTTAATTTTTTTAAAAACATTGAATAGACCCAAAGTTCCTTTCGTAATTTGGAGATTTTTTCCTAAATAAACTATATGCTTATCTCTAACGGTTTAGAAATCAGCTATTGGTCCACGATTGGAGTGGACACCCTGTATATACATTAAACATTGTTTAAAACTCAGTAAACAGCTGTTTCGAGGCTATAAAATTCAAGCCCCATCATCAGTGTATAAAAAAAAAACAAAAAGACAGATTTGTATGCCAAAGACACTCAAGTAAACAAAATTGTTCACTTTTCACAACAATCTGTTCACTTGACTGTCTTTGGCATGTGAACCTGCCTTTTTGTTTGTTTTTATACACTGATGGTGTGGCTTGCCCTTAATAGCCCCGAAACAGCTGTTTGCTGAGTTTTAAACTATTTTTAACGTATATATTTGTACTTCTAAAAACGTTGTCGATTTTTACTCGTTTCATCGTACAAAGTTTTCGACTGCTGTTTTACAATTACTATACTTTTGGGGGGATTTAGGGAACAAAACTTACTAACAAAACTGCTCCAAATTTCCTGTTTCGTCAAAATAAATGGCCTTTTAGTAAACCTCGCCTTTACTTCTGTCCAAAACAATCCTGCAAAAAGTTTCGAAATAATATTACTTGTGTTTAATGCCCCATTTTGTCAAATCCAATTACACATAAGCTCCAGGGACTAACTCCACTTTTCTAAATAAAATAGGAACTACACCAAGCGCACTACACCACAATTTTATGCGGATAATGTTTTTCGGCCAATTAGCTAATTTAAAACCAGTATACGGCTTACGTTCGAGTACGACTTATTTCGAGTAAGTAGTGAATACTTGTTGAGATACATTTAAATTACTAAGGATTTAACTTATTTAATCACTGAAATATGACCGATTTGCTATAGAAAAAAGCGAGAGTTAAAAGTTATTTAAGCCAGTAAAGAGTAAAAGATAAATACAGCTTTAAAAAAGCACAAATGTGCAGGGAAACTGCCGACACGTGTTTTGGCGTTACAAGGAGCTCCCTTTTCAATGCAAAAGGAATTGTGAGCTTATGGATGCGCAGACATCCGGATGTTACATCCGACATTAGTCGGTAGCAATGTTATCTTTAAATCATAAAAGTTATAGCAAACAAAAGTGCATTAAGTGCTATAACATTGGTGAGTTCTGTTCCCCGCCCTCTCGAGCTATTTTTAACCCTTAAAGCTACAAGGAAGGGGCTATAAGTTTAACGTGTCTGTGCATCTATCTATTTGTGGCATTCTAGCGCCTAAACGGATGAAACAATTTTGATTTTTTTTGTTTGAGAGAAGAGTTGATCAAGAGTGTTCTTAGCTAGATTAACGAAGATATTAAATAGAAACCTTTGAAACATTTTTCGCACTGTAGTGAAAACAAGACTTTAAAATTCTAATTTAACAAAACTAATTGCAAGTTCGGAATCATGACAGCCGAATTAAATAAAATCGAGCAGGGGAATGTGGGGCAAAGTGAAATGGTAAAATATTTTTCACAGCGGCGCCTATCTATCAATTTTCTAACTAATTGCCTGAACATACAGTTGATTCGCGTCAAATAAGAAATGTATCTAAAGATTAACGAAAAAAATAATAAAAGTCATTTTTAAAATTTGCAACACTTATCGTAATATTCGTGTTTTTTTTTTTTTAATATTTCTTGCTATTATAAAATGATAAAACTTTGTAATTCTCATTTTAAGTATTTATCGAGATTTACTGAAATTCAGTGCAGTGCTTATTCAGTTTATATTAAGCATGTTTTGGTTTTAAATGTCCAACGTAATTGTCACGTACACGCGGTGCAAAGTGAAATAGTTCATTTCACTTACGCATTCATTTATTAAATTACGTACGTATTCCGTCATTTATTCATTTCTCTATATTCTTTTACAAATCAAATCATTTGATTATGCATGTATTCACTTATTTTCTTAATCATTTTTTATTTTATTCACTCATTTTTTTCTCATACATTAAATTTTGATCTATGTATTTATTTATATTTATTTTTCATAATAATTCATTTATTCGTTTATATACAAATTCATTTAATGAAAATTACTGTTAATCAACAAATATAAAATGTGTCACTACATAATATATTGTATTATTTTTTGAAGTGAAAATTTTTCACCTTTTTCTGAAGCAAGAAAATAACTACCAAAAATGAAAAATAATACGTCAACGCAAGTTGTATTACAAAATACATTTTTATTTTCTATATATAATTATTTTTAGAGCAAATTTCCAATTTGTTCATTTTGAAAGAGGTATTTTATTAAGTGTATTTCTGTTTGCCCCACATTCCCCTACTTGTAAAGTATAAATAAAACGTCAAAAAAGCACAAATACGCAGGGATACTGACGACACGTGTTTCGGCGTTACAAGGAACGCCTTTTTCACTGCAAAAAAAATTGTGAGCTTATAGATGCACATTGCACAGGCATCCGACAAAAGCAACGGGAGCAGAAGCGAAAAGCTTAAACAGCACTGCGTATTTGTGCTTTTTTAACGTTGTATTTATACTTTACATTTATTGCACAAAGGTATTTATATACTTCATTCCTTTACTTGTTGGAACTGAAAAAAAAAGTTCCTTCATCATCTTATTGCTCCAAAACCCTTCAAAGATTTACTAAATAAAACTAAAACGAGCATATCACTTCACCAAACTTTGAACTGCAGACATAATACCCCAATAATTTCCGAAATCAAATTTAATTTGAAGTTAAACTAAACTCGGGAAGAATGTTTTAGGCTTCCCTGTCGGGTGAAAGTGGGGAATTATTTCTCTCTTCTTTACGGATGGAAGAATAATGCCTCGGAAAAAATGAAAAGCACGAACACCTTAAGGAAGAAAACTTGTCAAAAAGGTGATTTAGAGAGAAGAAAAATGGCTCTATATAAATGGAAAGAAATGCGAGATGTCAAATGAAAACGAATAAAAGAAAAACGTGTAACTCCCAACTGTTTTGGTAAAACGGGAGATAAAAAATTCTTTTAAGTTTTATTATCCTTTGTGCTTTGGTTTTGTTTTGCTTAACTAGGCATTTCTTAAAAGTTTGAACTACTTTTGAGGGTGACAGTTCCTTGCGTTGATTCCAAAAAACGAACAAAAAATTGAAAAGAATTTAAATATTTTGAGCATTGTAATTATTAGCCTCTAAAATGAGGGAAAAGATACAAAAACCGGGATTTTTAATTAAATGATGTCCCACTTTTTTCACTATATTTGACCCCCCTTCCTAACACAAAAGTCACACTTTCTTCCCTTCCAAACATTACCTTCAAAGTGGGGTTTTTGGTCATAACAGTTCTTGTCTGTAAGTAAATTGTAGTACTTAGATTTGCAATGATGGATTTATTTTCCAAGACCTTCTAACTGGATGAACAACTTTACTTAAATGCAGTGCCCGCCACTAATGAAATCACTGGATTATAAAATCAGCCACTTTATAAAATCAAATCTGGAAGAACATAAACATTACTATATAAAAACATGTTAAAACCATCCTTTAATAAAATCATTCGCGCGTTTTATAAAATCAAGCTTTCGGAGAGTATGTTAAAAACGGGGGAGGGGTGGGGAAGAAAACACGAAATTGATGAACAAATTTTCACAATATGTTTCGATCGATGACAATTTTCCAAACATCATGAGAGAAATCTGACCGTGAGTTGCAACAAAAATAAATAAATTTTCGAATTATGTCACACTAAGAAGTGAAAGATTTGGTCTCTGAAGATGAAGAAATCTCAGCCAAATTTGCCAAAATCAGTCGATGTTAGAAAAGCGCTTGGTTGGGCATACGGTGCACTTTAGAGCATAGAGGAGGTAATACTGAAAGTTACAAGAGCTTTTAAAACTCTTAAATAATGTTGAATCTTTACTTTCAAACAATATTTTAAAACCATTTTACAATTTAAAAAAAAAATGTTATTTATGCAAATAAGTTAAATTTGAATTGTGTTTTATTTAACTTAAAATAAAATATCGATAAGTATTTAATTTCTTTTTAGTTTTGTTTAAACTTTAAAACTTTTTTTTTTCTGTAATTTTATATGTACCGGTTTATAAAATCAGCCGCTTAGTAAAATCTAATATCCTCGGAAAAAATGGGATTTTAATAAACGGTGGCCACTGTACTAGCGTAGCCCGAATTTCCTTCTAGAGCAGTGGTTTCCAATCTTTTTCACGTGGCGACCTCCTTTTACCCAACCAAACAACCCGCGACCCCATGCCCCCCCCCCCTTATGAAGAGAAAACGTTCGTTGAATTTGATGGACGGTTCGTGCTCGGACTCATTTCCTCGGAATTTTTTCAAAATCCAAGTTCTAGATTTGAATCTTTAGACGGGTGGGGGTGGGAGGAAGATCAGGACACTTTGAAAGCTGTCAAAAGTAAAGTACCTTATAAACACAGCGGTAGACCAACTTTGTTTCTGTTTAGAGAACGGATGGGGTTAGGGGGTGGGCCGTGGTGGCCCGATCGGTAAGGCATCGGACTCGTGTCCGGAGGGACCCGGGTTCGATTCCAGCTGATTAAAGATCCACCGTCTTGATTAATGGTGGCTGGGAGGCGTTAAAAATGTCGTGGTCACAAAGTCCTCCAAGTGAAACGATACCTCTGGGGGTGCTGGGCCTAGGGTTTGCTCGACCCTAGGTTCTGGTTCAAAATTACGATCTGAGCGCTCTTCAGGGCCCTATCCCGGTTAAACCACGAAGCTGTGGTAGGTACGGGGGACCCTGGAGTGTGAAATGAAATGGATGGGGTTAGAGTTTCTTCATCGCGAACAATTTGAAATTGATGTAGTGCAAATACCATAGGTTATCTTTGGTAACGTTAGAAAAAAGACTTGGTTCGAGGACCAAAAAAGGCTTCGGGAACTCTCCTCCGGAAATTTCCAAATTGAAGTTCAAAAACATTACTTTAGACTAGTTTCAATGATGTGGTTTAATAGGGGGAACTCCCCCAGAATTTTCTCAAAATTTAAGCCGAAAATTTCGCAACAGTAATTTATCTTTGCTAAAGGAGAGTAGTATTCAGAGACCCCTAGACTTTTTTTTTAAACTTTAATTCCAAAAATGCAATTTTAGATCTTTCATTATGCGGTAGGGGACAGCAGGCTCTTCTCTGGATTTTTCATTTTTCGAAATTGAAATCTCGGAATCCCAATTATTGGCTTGTTCAATGAAGTTAGGGGGTGAGATTTGATTCGGTACTCTTCCCTGGAAAATCTGAAAATTAACTCCTAAAAGCGTAACTATAGGCCATTTGGATGATGTCAGAGTAGGATTTGGGGTGCAGAGATTCTCTTCTAAAAATTATTCGATATGTTTCAAAAACTAAACTTTAGAAGAGTTTAGATTGTCAGGAAGAGGTGAAATCAAAGGCTTCTTCACGGCAATTTGAAAAGCTTGAAATTCTTAAACCGAAATTTTTGATAATCTTAGAAAACGTTGGTGGAAGGGGTAATGATTCTGAGGGAGGGGGGGGGTTGAGATTTTCGCATTGCCATAGCCCCTCGTTTGATTTCGCCCCTGAGCCTGTATTGATGCTACTCAAAACTGCATTGCGAATATTTTTTCTTTTTCTGTATGGTAGTTTTTAAATTTTCTATAATATACTTTTTGAATATATTGATAATGTCGCGACCCCATGAGAACTGCTTCGTGACCCCATTTGGGGTCGCGACCCACAGGTTGAGAACCACTGTTCTAAGGGGTTTCTTTCTTTTTTTTTTTAAATTAAAACCGTCCTAACATGTGTATAAACTACGGTATTAGGATTGCCATCAATGTTGAAACCAATGCCTCATGGGGGTGGTTTTACCCCCAAAACTCTTCCCTTCTCTGCGCCACTAACTCATGAATGTTAATGCAAAGAATATGATAAAGTTTGATTAACAAGCTGATTGTTGACTTCAATTACATAACTTTCCAAAACAATTCCTAATACCCCTTAATGTTAGTTGATAAACTTCGTCAAACTGAGCAAACTGAAACTCAAATTTCCCAATTATTAAAGCACACAACAGCTTCCAAAATAAGACTAGAACAGGATAATTTTCAGCGAATCCAGTGTTTCATCATTCCGACTTCAAATTAATTTGCAACAACAATACTGAAGCGCGGGACATTTTCGATTCAATTTTCTGCGGCCACCAGGAACCGGCCGACCCTTTGTGGAGCACTTGTGCATCACACGTTCAAACTATGCGGAGAAAGTAATTAAATTTATCCAGATCGCTCGTTCGTAATTAGTATTTTAAAGTGAGCATACTCCGGTTGCAGGGAAAGAAATTAACTGTTAATTAAGCACTCGGCTGAAAGGATTGATTGAATTTTTTTTTTTTTGGCTCTTCATCTTTTTTTTTAATTATTATTTATTTTGAATTCGGGATTCCGAACTGGAATGAACGTGCTGTCATGATTTTGAAATTTAATTTCGTGTCTCTAGTTGGTGACATTTGCAATTAACTCTGAGCTAGAACTTTAACTAACGTATTACGCTGACTCAAAAGTTTTAGTTTAAATTCGTTGCATGGAAAAAAAAAAGTTCTCTGTCACTAGTATTTTTATTGTTAATGTGTTTTGTGTGTTGAAGTTGAAGTACTTTGCAATTGATGTTTTAGTGTTCAGGAAAATTTAATTACGTTTATTTTAGTGGAATAAATAACTCTGAATACGTATTTTAAATATCTTTCAGTAAAGCAGATATTAACGCAACTAAAACTCCGAAAAAAAGTAGTTAGTAGTAGTTAAAGTTAGTGTGACTCGATCTTTAAAAGTTATGTATGTGACTTGAAGTTAAAATGTCTTGAGTTCTATTCCCGGCTTTGCAATCGCTGTCTTAAAAGAGAAGGGGGGGGGGGGGGGGAGGTGTAGCATTACGGGTGTAAAAGCTACGTTTTTAAGAAAAAGCTCCTCTAATCGAAACATTTCAGGCGTTTTCTAGTACAACTATTTTAGACTCGAAACGACTTCGTGAACATGTGCCCATGATAGCAAGTGTTCTTGTTTTTTTCTTTTAAATGTGTTTTTACAGGCATTTTATTTTTCTTTAGTGAGTAATACCAACGCCTCCTAAATACTAAATGCCTGCAACTTTCTGGTTTTTAGCACAGAGCAAAATTTTATTCTTGGTTCACGATACACTGCCATCTACCAGAGTTCTTCGAGAAAGAGAAATTAACGATTGGTTCATTTCTAAATTTAAATTTAAAAATCAACCAATCAAAAAATTTAATTCGATTATTGTTTGGATCCATCGCCAATAGCTGCAAAATGCCCTTGGTTCACGATACACTGCCATCTGCCGGAGTTCTTCCAAAAATTAACGATTGGTTCATTTCTGAATTTAAATTTGAAAATTATCCAATCAAAAAATAACAACGGCATTATCGGATTGCCGCAAGGTGGCGTTTAAAGTGGAACCCATCTCGACGGTAGTGACGCAAATGTTCTAGGTATTTAGTATTTGGAAGGCGTTGGTAATACACAGTACAGATAGCACAAGTCAGTATTACATTTAATATTACAAAAAAGAAGGGAATGACACCCAAGAAGAAGGTGGGAATTAAGCCTACGACCTCCTTTACTGCAAGCAAACTGACGCATGAATATAAAAGGTAGTCGCCTGGTGGAGAAAAGTATAGCCTTTTGAGACTCTTTTGTTTCTGAAAAATGCATTAAGTGGGTCTATTTGCTTCAGTTCTGCCTTACCCCTGGCTTATGGACGGTAACTCATTGCATAATACCCTAGTTTTCGCCTTCAATTTCGAGTTGAGCCGTACCATGGTTTGCGGACACTCGTTGGTAAGGTAAATTCATATTATCTACCAGTTTGAAGGCGATCTCGTCCACAACAAGAGGATATCTGCCTCCTGCGTCGATTATTGGCTATTCCTGACAGAGGAGTCCAAAATAAGGACGAAACCACGGTCTCAGGATGTCATGATCGAGCTGTGGGTGTATTTTCTTCAGTTCTGCCTTAGCCCTGGCTTAAGGGCGGTAACTTATTGCATAATACCCTAGCTTTTGCCTTCAATTTCGAGTTGAGCCGTACAATGGTTTGCGGACGCTCGCTGGTAAGGTAAATTCATGTTAACTACCAATTTGGAGGCAATCTCGGCTACAACAAGAGGATATCTGCCGCAAGTTTGGCTATTGGCTATTTCTGACTGAGGAGTCCAAAATAAAGACGAAACCGCGGTCTCAGGATGTCATAACAGAGCTGTGGGTGTATTTGCTTCAGCTCTGCCTTAGCCGTAGCTTAACACGTGAGAGCTCGCACCGTTGTTTGTCACACGAGCACTCGCGCGGGGTCGAAAACGACCCAGTATCTCTTAACACACCCCCTTGTTTCTAAGAATGAAAAAGATTTGAGAAAATTTCAACCACACCCGCCCTTCAAGCAAGGACACAATTCCAGCTACCAAAAAAATGGTTTCCTTATCTGGCTATGAAATTCCAGGGAAATGAAACAAAAACGGCTGGGGTCGTTTTCGACCCCGCACGAGCTCTCGCGAGTTAAGGCCGAGTTACTCATTGCATATGTTGCTCTTATCATAAAAAAGGATGCTAGTATCATTCGTCCAGGTATCATTTCAAATTCGGAGAAAAAGTCTCCATTTGAAGTTTTTACTGAAGTGACGAAGCTCTAATTTCCCAAATTAAATGAAAAAGAAGTTATAAGCAATTTAGGTTTGTAAAAGCTAGTTTTGAGTTTAAAAAATTAGCTTTGATCAAGGGACTCTTTACATAAAATACAAAATGTGCTTTGATAATGTAGCCCAATCCAAAATAATAAACTCTGTTATGAACTAATGCTTTTTAGAAAATAGCACTAGGGAAAAGCAACGCGTAATTGCTCCTTACATAACTAGGAATTAAAAAAGAAGACCGAAAGAAAAGACTCCTGAATAAATTTCTACTTGTACGGAGAATCACATTTCCAGGGATTTATTTCCAACAAAAATAAAATAAAAATACTGAGAATAAAAACGTTAAAACATTTCTTTTCTCCAACAATTTACATTGTATTGGAGTGTGAAGTATTTAAACTCGGAACGATAGGATACTCTTTCTCTTATTCATAATAAAGCTCAAATACCTAGAAAAGTTTCAGAAACCTGTAAAAATAACTCAAGCGGAACCATCATAAAACAGCGACACACTTTTCTGCTTTAATCTCCTGATATTTCTATGTCAGTAAGTCATTATCGCCAAAAGTTTGTGGTAAGGCCCCGACGATATGCCCCGTCAACGGATGACTAAAAGGTTGGAAAGAAGGCAGGATTTCGATTTCTGAATGAGAGTGGCTCTTGTATGTGGTGAAAATCCATCAACGCAAGTGCCAAGATTCGCTTCCATCAGAAGAAACCATTTCTGTAACTTCCATGTTGAAGTGTTGCCATTAAGGGAAGAAGCCGGGGGAAAAGTTCTGTGGGGGCATTATGGGAAGCGGTATCATTTTCCGAAGTGAAATGAAGCACATGTTCTATTTGCAGTTCTTTTGGTAGATCGGATGTGTGATATGCTTTGAAGTTGATGTTTCAGAATTAAAAATTCAAAAGGATTCAGTTTGCGTTGAAAAGTTTATATTTATCCCACATTGCTAGGCTACGTATTTTGTTTTCATGATAGTTTCAGCCATTCCAAATTAATATTTTATGCCTGCCTTGATTCGCAGGAAATTATTAATAGTTGAAAGATAAGAAAAAAAAGCACTACTACTTTGGAAAGAAAAAAAAAACAATATGATTTACCGTTTTCAAAAATTCTTTAGAATTTTTAAAGAATCTTGAAAACAAAGAAAATAATTCGAGTTTCTACCATTTTTCTTTCTTTTTTTTTGTTTATTCTAATGAAATTATGGTTTTGGTATTATTGATGTATTTAAATTTTAATAAGAGCACTTTAAATTTCCCTACTTGGAATAGAATATAATAAAAGGTAAGTTTAAGATATTTATGAACTGTAGCTACTTGGAAAACTAGCTGTTGTGGCCGTCACGAAACTTTCTTCTATATCTATCTTATGAATTCCAGTTACAAAATAAAATACGTACTTGCCCGAATAATTGGAAGCAGCTCCAATTTCCCAATTATCGTAATAACCCTGCAAATCCAGAATCAATGAGCGAAATTGGAAATCATTACAAAAGCCTTGTTTAGATTAATTGCAAACATTTTATTTGTTAGTAAAAAGAAATTGGCAACAGTTAAAAATTTCAAATGATTGAAAGTTTTCAGCTGTTTTGATAATTAAATAGCGCGAAAGCGATTTTTTAATGAATTAATTTTTCGCATTGTTGACGAAGTGCAAAAATCACTCCACTGGGGCGATTGGCGCCAAAATTTAATCGATGCTTGCTTCCATATTGGGTTAGTGTTATTCCAAATTTTATTTCAATAGCAACAATATTTCTCGAGATACAGTAGGTGCAATGACAAAATAAGCACTTTTGATTGTTCCACCCCCCTTTGAGATATTGACACACAAATTGAATCAGCACCTGTACTCAGTAGGGTCTACCTATGGACCAATTTTTGTTTGATTCCGCCTGTTACTTCCTGAGATATAGCAATCACCCCGCACAGAACACGTGCAATTGCTCCACCCCCTTGGACGAATTCGCTAAACAAAGTCAGGTGCACCAGTTCACATGGTGGTAGATATGTGCAAAAATTTTTGTTCGATTTCATGCAGTAGTTTTTGCTCTAGCGCGGCCACAAAAACTGGTCACACACATACAAACTCACACACATACAGACAGACACACAGACACACACACGGACAGACATTTTCCAAAAATGGTCGAAATGGACTCAGCGCGCCTCAAAACGGGCAAATCCGTCAAAATTCGACATTCGAAAATTTTCATGAAACCAATACTTTCTTCTATATATTGGATATAGAAGAAAGTAAAAATGTTTCAAACATTTGAAAGGAATTTTTTTTTCTAGAAATCCAGAGATATTCATATCGGTTTTTATTTCGTGTCTAAAACGGTAGAAAAAAACTTTTATGTCTGTAAGATTTCTTTTCGGAAAACTAGTGATCCGGAGTGTATCAAACAGTCCCCATGTAAATTACTTTCAGCACGGTATTTTTTTCTGGAAACAGATAACTCCTGATGGTAATATTTGTATGATTGAACTTCAATTAAAATTCTATAGCATGCGCATGCGTTGGGGAATTAGGGCGAACGGAATCTTTACATTGGAAAGAAAAATATAAAAAAGCAAGAAAAGTAAACGCATACTTTGCTTTTGCTTATTTCGAACTTGACTGTTTTCTTTCGCATCTGTTAATGGCATCTGTTCGACTGTAAATGCGATCTTCTAGTAGCATATTTTGCAGTCGATTATATTTTGTCACATTAAAAATTGGTCTATTTAAAATTCTTCGTCTAAAATTATTAGTTTTTCTTTTTTTTTTTACAACAAATCTAACCTATGCAATTTTAGTGTCGTGGTAAATTTTATGATATATTTTCGTACGCCTGCATCCCCGTGCAAGTTAACGTAGCGTTTTTATCCAAGTCGCTATTTTTGAGTTTGCATTTATTGCGTTCTGTCTTTATGCTTTTTCCATTTTTCGTTTTAAAAAAAAGCTTTTTAAATATTTAGCAAAGGAACCAAATTTCTTTATTCCAAAAAATGTTATCTATTGGGTTCAAATCTTTTTTAATTCAAACTTTAGTTATTTTCAACTATTAATTAAATTTTCTTTTTATTCTCGATTTTTAAAGCCTATTACCCAAGGGTTTAACTGAAATAGCTTAAAATTCCTTAACAAACATACGTTACGATCCTTTCAATGACATAGAAGACAACTTCTTTCTTATAAAGGGAAATTATTCCAGGCTCAAAGTACAGGGGAAAGTCGGACGGTATTAGACAGCAAATAGTTTTACGTCCTAACTTTTTTTTTTTTGGTTTCAAAGTTTGTAATCTAATGCCTTATTTTTGAAATAATGCTTGTTTTTTGAGTGGTGGCATGTTCTGGAACTGTCTTTTTTACAGTGCTGAGGATGCATGCTTTGTCTATCTCGAAATAACTGTTTGAAATTTTTTTTTAATTTTTTTATTATTTTTTATCTGTTAACTTACGTTGCCTCGTTTTATTGAACATGAAAGTAGCATGGCTCCCTTTTGAGAACATTAGTTTAAAATTAGCTATTCTGTTGAACAAAATTAGGCCACTATGCATTTTGGTATAGAGATATCTTTTCGCTTCACCATATTTGTCGTATTTAAAATGGTTGTTTTAAGTCATTTAAAAACTTACATTACTTCTTGTTGTAAAACATTACTTCTTGTAAATGATGATTTTGTAGAAGCATCTGCAAAAAGTTTAAAATTTTAAGTTTGTCAGCAAGACTTGTGATTAAAGATGTACTTTTTAAAATTAAAAATTAAAGTTTATGTAAAGTTAGCTTCACATTAATTTTAAATAACTTGAACCTGCCATTTTACATTTACGATGCATTTACTGAAGGAAAGTTAAATACATAGAAAGACTGTTATTAATATAGAAATAGCAGAAAATTGTTGCTGACTGTCTAATCTCCTGGAAAATGATTTACCACTTTCAGTTTCAGCTGACCAGCAATGTTAATGGACAGTTTTTGTGGGCTCTTCGAGGCCAATTAGTTTAAGTATGTTTTTGCGCAATTGGTACAATTGACAGAAGATCTAAAGAAGAACCTAAATCCATTTTTATTCAAAATTGTAACATTTTTCCTTTAAATCACTATTATTTTTACCCGACTATTTACAATAGTCCCAATTCTACTTTAGTACATTTGGGAATAAGTAGTGTAAAAAACTAAAACAGTATTTGGGTATATTGCTATTATCCAGGTATATAAAAATGTATACATTCGAGTGCGTTTGCATGCTCCTTATACAACTTCAGGTTATGTCGGATCTTTGCAGAATTTTGTGCATCGGTGCTTTGAGGCTCAAGAATTCATGTCGAGTTCTTTTTGAGCATGAAAAAAGAAACCCAAAGATGTCTAAGGCCGGAATTCAAGTGAAACACGGACGATCGCAACGCACCATTGCAATCGCAAAATACCAAATTTGGATTCAAGTGAAACGTTATAATCGCTACGAGATGCTATTCTATCGTAATTCGACTTCCGGCAGCGATTGCAATTGCGATCGCCTCGAAGCGATTGCAATAGTGTTTCACTTGAATTCGGCCCTAAATTTAAATATTTGTTTTTTTTTTTTTCGCACTTTAATGAGAGATTCTATTGTTATTTTCATTATTATCTAAGCTTGCTTGCTGAACATGGATCACTTTAACCAATTTTTATGTTGGAGGTTGACCGACGAACATCGCTAGTTGAATACATAGTCCAAGATCCCACTAGGTTTGACCAACCCTCATCAAAAAAAATTCCTAAAGTTATTAAGGCTACAGTGGACAAATAAAATTGATTTTTTTCAATTATTGATTTATACGTCTAAAACTTTGTGTGCTTGTATTATTGTATATTTGCTACATCTAAAAGCATAAAAAACACAAATTAGTGCAAAAACCATGAATACTTTTTTTCAAATTTCAAATTTAAATATTTTTTTAACAAAATTTCAAAATGTTCCAGGCGTCGCAATTTTTTTTCAAACTTTGAATTTCCTCTTAATTTTCAATCATTAGGCATGATTGCGTAAAACAATGCATCACATGCAATGTTTTATGTGATAGTTTATAAAAGATGGCTGAAAATGAAAATTTATATGATTTTTTTCAACTAAAAATTTTTATTTTCAGCCATCTTTTATAAACTATCTCATAAAACATTGTATACAATGCATTGTTTTGTGCCATCATGCCTAATGATTGAAAATTAAGTGGAAATTCAAAGTTTGAAAAAAAATTGCGACGCCTGGAACATTTTGAAATTTTGTTAAAAAAATATTTAAATTTGAAATTTGAAAAAAAGTATTCATTGTTTTTGCACTAATTTCTGTTTTTTATGCTTTTAGATGCCGTAAATATACAATAATACAAGCACACAAAGTTTTAGACATATAAATCAATAATTGAAAAAAATCAATTTTATTTGCCCACTGTAGCCTTAACTTGAATGAAGAGGAAAAGTAGCGAATAAAATGATAAAGTAGAAGTTTCTACCTGTTTCAGATCCCTAATCAGGGTTTTCAGGGGCTAAGGTGCCAAAAATGACTGATTTACCCTCATCGAGTTTGCTTAAACTGTTAACATAAATGGAGTGTAGAAGTTGTAAACAAAACGCCAATATAGGGTTGTCTACCTTTTTTGAATCCCTAATCAGGGTTTTTGGGGTTTAAAATGTGCCAAAAAATGACTGATTTACCCTCATCGAGTTTCCTAAAACTGTTAACATAAATGGAGAGTAGAAGCTGTAAATGAAACGACAACATAGGGTTGTCTTTTTCGGATCCCTAACTCGGGTTGTCAGGGGCTAAAAGGGGCCAAACAATGATTGATTTACCCTTATCGAGTTTCTTAGCCCCTGACAACCCTGAATAGGGATCCGAAAAAGACAGACAACAATATATTGTCGTTTTATTTGTAACTTCTTCTCTTCATTTATGTTGACAGTTTTAGGAAACTTGATGAGGGTAAACCAGTCGTTTTTTGGCACCTTTTGGCCTCTGACAACCCTTATTAGGGATCTGAAACAGGAAGAAATTTTTACTTTAGCATTTTATTTGCAACCTTCACTTTTAATTAATGTTAATAATTTTAGGAAACTCGATGAGGGTTTTTCAACCCTAGTGGGATCATAGATTAATATTTTCCATAACTTTGCACATCTAAAGTTTTACTTTGCTTCCTCCTTAACATAAAAGTGATCCAACTACAAACGAAAGCGTTGTACAAATATTGCGTGAAAATCCTGCTTTCTAAGATAAAGTATGACGGCTGTTAAAGTATACTATGAGAAATGATATGGTTCACTGAAGAAAAAAAACTTCACAGTTCTTGCTCGAGAGACGTATCCATTAAGAGTCAAGAATCCAGCCGCCTGAAATTAAATCTTCCAAAATTGACAGTAACGAGGGGCAAAGAGCCTTTCTTTCCCGAAAGGGCACAGCTTTAACAAGCGTGATCTTTACGGAACTGTCAGATCAAGTGATGACCTTTAAAGAATCAATAGGCTGACGTCACTCTTGCCTTGTCCAGAGCTCGTCAATACCAGAGTTAGTTCCAGAGTTCTTTTTGGAAGTTTCCCCGAGGCGCTTCCGGGGTTTTTTGAAACATCTCCAAAAAGTAGCTTCCTCTCAGGGTCTTTTAAGATGTTTTTGTTTCGTTTTGAGATCGGGTGCAGTGGGAGGAAGTGGGTTTGTATGTTTGGTGATTTTTTTGTTTTAATGCCAATGCTTTGAGGTGAAACATTGATAATACTTTTTTGTAACCTTTAACCCATTAATGCCTAGGTCCCTAATGTTCCTTCTTAGGGACAGTCCAAAAAGTGTGTATGAATTTTCAAAAAATGAGCATTTCAACCAAATAATTGTGTTCAATTATTACTTTGGTATTGTTTCAATTCATTATTAACAGATTGCAGCACATAACCATTGTAAAGTGTGTTTTATAGCCATTTTATTATGATCTTTATCAAGGATTACATCGTTCAATCTCAAGAACAAAAAGCTAAGTTTTTTATTAACAAGCTCCCAGTTTACGTTAGTTGCTGCCTTTTTTTCTTCTTATAAAATGTCTTTTTAAGTATTATATCGTACGCAGAAAAAAAAAGGTGGTAAAAAAAGAATGTACCCTCTGGTGCCTAGCGTCCCTTTTTAGAGGGATTTTTCTTTTTTAATAAAAAATTTTTTTTGACATGATAATTTTTTAATTATTTTTCCTGTCCATTAAACACTCTGTAACCAGTATACAAAATATCTTTGAAAAAATAAAAGTCAAGTATTAATGGGCTAATTGTGCTTTTGATAATACTTTTTGCCGCATGCAGAGATAGCAGATAACTAAACTAGCTTCGGTTATAAGTGCTTTTATTTTGAACAAACATATTATTCACACCTCGAAGAATGATGATCTTCTGTGTCATTATTGTCTTAAATGTTGTGATAAATACGTATTGCGTCTTTTTGGCAGAACAGCTTTCCCAGTACTGTTTTCATTTAGAGCGAAATATCTGGAAATAGCATTTGGATATTGGCCAAAATTTCGAGTTTTGTGTCCCATAGAAAGTGTTCTAGCGATCAAGTAAAAATAACTCATAGTTCAATGTCAGGCAAAATTACTTGGGTAAGGATACTGAAACTTTCAATTATGTTTTTAATAGTAATTTTTTCCATATGTCGAGGAACGTAGATAACCAAACTTGCCTCGGTTGGAAGTGAGTTTTCTTGAATGCAAAAATACTGTTCACACCTCCGAACATGATGCTGTTCTGTTATCTGAATGATGTCTGCAATGAGTGTTTTTAAATCAATTTTGTGTTTTCTTGCTAGTGATGTTTCTCCTATAGGTTTTTTTTTTTATTTAGAGCAACATATCAGGAAATAGCATTTGGATATTAGCCAAAATTTTGAGTGTGACACAGGAAAGGTTTAAGTCATCGAAGAATAAATCTGATAGTTCAATATGTTAGGTTAAACTGTGAGTACAGCAACTAACCGCAATTCCTTGGTTTTTCCCTGCTTCTTTTCTATTATCAAGTGCTGGAATATATTTCTCAGACACTTTTGATGACTATTCCTAGTTATAGTTAGATCTATAACTCATAGAAAAGCTTCTAGCTGCAGGCCCGTCATTTAGGGGGGTCAGGGTGGGTCAATTGCACCCCCTCCCGACTTTGGGAAATCAATGTATTTATATATAAGTGGGCTGTTTCTTGTTATTTTCCGATGAAATCTCATTGTGTTTGCACCCTTTGACAACCAATGGAAAAATTTGAAATGAATAGCCTGTTTGGTTGGTTGACTTGAGTTAAACAGCCTCTAAAGCAGTGAAGGCAACACTGCTGCCACCGTATTTATCGAAGATGGTTACACTATTAGTTTATAGTAAAACGTTAAACTTATTATAGAAAAAAAGAAGAAAAAAGTGTGTTTTTTTTCGACGAAAACATTAAACATTTCTCAAATATTTAATAGTTTTCGGTAATATTAAGATAAGTTATAATCTCACAGGGTGACATAAAATCTGAAGCTTGAAAATATTTAGCTGTTAATGCTTAGCTTAAGATTTCAAAACCAGAAATAGCTTCCTTTTCCGAGAGGTTTTCAAGAAATAATCTTTTCTGAATTGTCTGAACTACACTAGCCCTCAGGCAAGACTTCGATTTTTTAGGTAATAAAACGCAAAATCAAGTTTTAATTAAGAAGCCTGCAGCGCTTGAATTTAGTTCCATTCTAAAACAGAACAGATTTGTTGATTTATTCGTGTATTAAAAACTAAATGACAATTTTAAAAGCAATACGGTTTTTAATAATTATGTATGTTCAGTTTTATTAAATTTCAGATTTAAAGATCTTGTTTATTTCTTATTTCAGAGAGCATTCATTTTAACTACAGTTATTTAGAGTAAAGTTTAGCCAATATTTTAAACTACTTATTCTTATTTTTGTAATATTAATGTTTTTTTTTTTTTTTTTTTGGTATAAAAAGGGATAAGAGTCATAACTAAGAATTAATAAGTACTAAAGTTTATTTGAAATGAACTGGCTCAAAGCCAGCTTGCCACTTAGCTGCAGATCTATGTCCAAAATAAATCATTTTAATAAAAGGAGTGCAGCTTTAATGTATCAAAATTCAATTTCTAAACGTATAAAAACATCCCCGTTTTACTTCATAACAATACACTCTTTCTATCATTTGTAACACTACATTTAGCATTAGAACGTGCGAAGAGTACCAACTAAATTAACATTGAACTTGACAGAAGAAGTTCTCAGTTAATTTTTAAAATGCTAATTACAAAAACTTAAATAATTTTACACTTACAAAAAATATTTCTGATGAATCACAAAATCTGGTAATACGGGGAGCACGCTTTAAAAATGACATATAAAATGCTATTACATTGATATTTAGAATAATTTATTACTGGAATCAACCACAGTGGAACTCCGGTTACTCGACATGTGGATAACTCGACAACATCAGTAAGTCGATTTTTTTTTTCTTTTTGCATTGATAGGTCCAACGTTAATTTCAATAGGTGCAAACCTCTAACTGAACCCACATGCACAAGAAGCTCCATAAGTCGACATCAACTTGACATTTTACTCCACTTTTTGCTACCGCTATTCTTTCACATAAACCTTTTCTGAGAAATCTGAGGCCATTCATGGGTCAGTCAAGTCATTGCTTTCCAGAAAAGGTTCTTTTGACAGGCCCATCATTTAAGGGGGGGGCAGAGGGGGTCAGTTGCCCCCCCTGACTTTGAGAAATCAATGTTTTTACATATAAGTGGGCGTGGTTTTTGTTGTTTTCTGGTGAAATTGTATTGTGTTTTTACCAGTGGTTGGAAAAACTACATTTATTTTGTAGCGAACTACAACTACAACTACTTTGCAATAAATTTAGTTAACTACAACTACAACTACTTTTTTTGAAATGTAGCGACTACAAACTACTTTTGAATTGTAGTCGCTACTTCGCTACTTTTTAAAAAATAAATAAATAAAAAGCATACGCCCCGTTTGAGGATTGACAACATTTGAAAAGTTGTTTCCATAAAAAATTAATCTCTTTTGAATATGGAATAGAACTAAGAGTTGTCTTTGAATTTATTTGTTACTTTTCCTCTTTGTTCCCCTTTTTTTCCCTTCACTAAAATTTGTCTTTTTTATCTTCTTTTTTACAATTTTTACGAATATTCGCCACAAAGTTAAAAGGTTGAAAGAATTCAACCTTCGAATTTTTTTTCAATTTCTTTTGCTAGAGAATATTTGGGAACATAAAAATTATTTGAAGGAATATAAAAATTATGATGCCAAATAAACCGATGACATCATACAGATAGAATGTATTTCATCAAAATGATGTATCTAAGGGATTAGCTCATATTTTTATGGTTCTTATTTCTTATTGCATTCGATGCTATACTCGTGCAAGATTTGCACCAGTAGAGTCAATCAAACCTTGTTTTTTTTCTTCGTTCTCTTTCTTAAATTTTTTTAGTTTATTTTTATTTATTTATTATTTTTTTTTAATTTAAAAGTAGTTTCCAGAAATCGCTACTAATTACTATTTTTTTGTATCGCGCTACTCACTACTCTACTTTTTTAAAAAAGTAATGCGCTACACTGCAAACTACTAAAAAATGTAGCTACTACAGTAGTCTCGCTACTTGTAGCGCACTACTTCCGACCACTGGTTTTTACCCTTTGTCCCCCCCCCCCTGGAAAACTTGAAATGACGTCCCTGTCTTCTGATAAGATTCCAAAAGCTAGAAAAAGGTTGGATAATGTAAAAACAATCCAGAAGACAAACCAAGCAGCATGACACATGTTTTTCAAGCAAGTATGCTCAGGACTTTTCTCGTCAAGAAGGAGCTATTATCTCTTTTAAAAATCATGGATTTATTCCTAATCAGGTACTCAAAAGTTGTTCTGTTTCTTTTGTTAAGTTCTTTTCAAACAAAGGCAAAAAGAAAAACCATTTACTGAAAATTTATTTGTAACGTTGATGGTAAGGACTAGTAAATAAACAAACCAAAAATTTAAATTATAGTTTCAAAGAAACTAAAAAATGTGCTTTTAAAGTTAATCAAAGTAACAAGAACTACCATAATTAATACTAAAGGCTAAAATATATTACATGTTGATGCACTTGTAATACATCAACATGTAGAATAGTTTAGCCTTTTGTATAAATCATAGTATTAAATATATTACTTTTATATTGTGAATTCTATCTTTTATTCATAGTTACATACATACAAACAAACCCACATGTGAAACTAATAAATGCGGATTAAAAATACTGCAATAGTGGAAATTATGAAACCTAGGTAAGTTGACCGAGGTTCCACTGAATATGTTTTAGAACGTAATTAGAACGTTGCTAGATAGGTGCTGCTGCAATTGTGAAAACATTTCGCCACTCCAATTTACTTATCTCTTTCAAAGTGCTCCACATCCCCCCCCCCCAAAAAAAAAAACATTCAAGTTTTTCAAAGTGAGCAGCCATTGTTCAAGGTCACCCTATACGTGTGGTTTTACGTGAGTTGGGAAAATTCATGTCTTTCTTTAGTTTCGTTTTTCAAAAGAACTTAGTAATTTCTTACCAGAAACAAATAAGACGTCGTATATCTTAAATATCGTCAGTTCAAAAGAAACAAAATCTCAACGTTGAAAACTTTTGGTAGCCTCAAACTCATGGCATCTTGTTCTAAAGTATCTGTACCGATGCCATTGCCAGTTAAGAAAAGTAATACCATAGGGCAATATAAAATCTGAAACTTGAAAAGATTTAGTTGTAAATACCCGGCTTAAGATTTCAGTCGTAAAAAGTGGAAGAAAATCGTAAAAACTTCTTTGTTCTTGAACAAACTGCTTTTCTAGGAACATGTTTCAAAGCTTTTCCCGTAACTGAAAGCTTAGAATTTTTTGTTAAGAGGACATTTTTTGTTACAAGTGCAAAACTGATTTTGACAAATTTTATTTCTCGAAATGCATTTTCAGATAAATATTGTTAACCTTTCAGCAGGATCAGACAGTTAACCCTTCAATGCATGGAAAGGCTAATGAATCCTTCAATTTTTTAAGCAAACTTTAGCTTAAAAAATATCCTAAATAGACAATTTCCTACGTCGACTTTTATCTTAATGTATTTTTTTTTTCTCAAAAGTGTATGTTTACTGACCAGATAGCTCACATTTTTTCGTTTTTCGAAAAAGGCCGATTTATTTTGTTTCTTTATTACGCATTGCTTTATTTTCAGTATCCCGAAACGGAGGCCCATTTGTTTAGCAATTAGAGCTCTGTGCTAACAGTGTGCCATCGAACTTTATCCTTCATTCGCGTCTCGCTACTTCTATAAAAGATGGTCATATCGAAGACTATGCAATCTGTTGTATAAGCGTGCTTTCATACACTTTTAAAAAACGTTTTGTGACTACAGTGCTCTGTAATATTCAATATTTAAGCTATTTTTAAAAACTGTTTGAATAAAAACTTTTGTACCTGTCTATATAACATATAACATGTTTTACCTTCCTAGCTCTGACTGTTATGATGTAATGTTCTTGCAATGTAGGGTTATCTTTTCTGAAATACCTTCTATCTATCTATTTATACATTTTAAATAACTTAAGCCATTACTGCTTGGCGTTCCTTTTAGGGAAGGTCCAAAAAGTGTATCTGAATTATCCAAAAATAAGCATTTCAACCAAATAATAGTGTTTAATTATTACTTTGTATTGGTTCAATTCATTATTCACAGATTGCAATACATAACCATTGTAAAGTGTGCTCTTTAGCTGTTTTATTAAGATCGTTTTCAAGAACTACATCATTCAATCTCAAGAACAAAAAGCTAGTTTTTAAAATGATTCCCAGCTTCCCAGTTTACGTTAATTGCTGCTTTTTTTTCTTAAAAAAATGTCTTTTAAATATTATATCGTTGGCTGAAAAAAAAATTTAGTAAAAAATGTATGTACCCTCTGGTGCCTAGAGTCCCTTTTTAGTGACAATTTTTTTAATAAAAAAATTATATTTTACATGATATTTTTAAAATTATTTTTCCTGTCCATTAAACAATATTTGTAACTAGTATACAAAATATCTTTGGGAAAAAAAAGGTCAGGCATTAATGGTTTAAAACATTTTGAAAAAAAAAGTGAAACAGTTATTTAAAACTTTCGTTGAATAGTTTTTGAAGCCAAAAAAACTATTTGAAACAAAATAATTACAGTTTCAACTTTAAAAGGCGGCGAATACTTTTAAATTCTTAAAAATAATTAGAAAGATAAAATACCTATTATCCGATTATATCTTACTTTTTGTTAATACTTATTTCATAAATACTAGAATTTTTAACAACTTGTTCTCCTCCTTATTTTATCATTTTGGTATTTATGTGATTCCGCAATAAGAAACCAGTTTTAAAAAATATATCTTAGATCAAAACTACTGAACCATACATGGACATTTCCATTCCAAATACTGAGTAGCATAAATATTTATACAATCAAATCCGTTTATCTCGAACAGGCTTATCTCGAAAACCTCTATACGTCGAAAATTTTCAGTTTCCTTTCTTTTGCAGCATAAATTTAATGGGGTTTTTTTTGCATGTTTATTTCGAATGATTTTCCCCTAAAACCTCTATATCTCGAATTTTGACGACTCTCATTTTTGAATGTCATCTCCAGCCACTTTTACCAATGGTATAACTTGGAGACAAAAATCATCTTCTGCACAATCATTCAAAGACTATGTTCGTACTTAAAGGTAGGGATGCACCGATTAAACAGTACCGATTAATCGGCCATAATCGGCCACTTTGCCGATTATTAATAATCGGCAACATCGGGCCGATTAATCGGCGGGAAAAATATTTTTTAAATATAATTTTTTAAAGTAAACCTTTACTGAGAAATTATGATGAATAATTTTATTAACAGTAATAATAATCCTCACCGTTGATGTGAAGTTTTTAATACATTAATTCTCCTATTTTGAATAAAAATACACATAGTAAATGTAGCAACATTTTTCATGCGTCGATACTTTTCTCCTTGCTTTTAGATAATCTTCAATTTTCACAAAGAATAAAAGTCTTGAATTACATAGCTACTAATAATTGAAAAATTGAAACTGAAAGAACTTCAAAATTGGATTGCTCGCCACACAGACTCCCCTCCTCTTTTTTTTTTTTTAATTTTCATGTCTAGTTTACATAATTAGCAATGTGTTAATGCAATATTATTGACAAAAATATGAAAATTAGTTCAGAGAAATTTGATAAAATTTTGAAACTATTTTGAGAAAGTTAGGAAAATGGAAGAACAAAATTAGGAACTATTTCAAAAGTTAGAGTTGTAAAGAAAAAACGAAGAAAAAACTGTAATGGGGAAATTGGTAGTACTGAAAACAACCATTTTAATCATTAATCGGCTTGACCGATTAATCGGCCGATTAACAACTGCCGATTAATCGGTAATCGGTAATCGGCTAATTTGCTTATCGGTGCATCCCTACTTAAAGGTATGAATTACCTTCCTACTGATATAGTCATCACAATTAGTAAAACGTGGACTCACAGCATGTCGTACAGTAAAATATTCAACAATATCGATGCAAAACAATCTATTAAGTATTTAACTTTGTACCAATTAGTTATGTTTGTAAATTTTTTCACAATCTCTGTATCTCGAAACCTCCTTATCTCGAATTTTTCTTCTGTCCCGTGAACTTCGAGATAGACAGATTTGGCTGTAGAGTCGCCTCATTGCGATAAAAATACTAACTTACTTTTATGCAAATAAAACAGACTTACTCTCCCCCAAGAATCACTTATCGAAATTTGGCAAAACTAACCACGTTTTCAACGTTTCAGTAATAACCCGCAAAAACTGATGAAAAATTTCAAAAGAAAAAAATTGCTACACTATGTAGCTAATGGGTGAAGGGAATAAAGGAAAATGATATATCCCAGGAGCATAAAGTTCCATTAGTGTTTATTTGATCCATGAATTCCCTGCGGAATTTTCCATCATGATAAGTCATTGACCTTTTGTTGAAAAATAGACTAAAAGCAGTTATATTGATACTTGGAGTAGAAAAAAAAAGACAACAAATTCCTGAGCATTTCTCTTTTTATATTTTTTGTGTAAAAAATTGCATTTTCTTTATTGGAAATTATAAATTATTTCCTTTTTGCTTCTGCTGTGGTATTGTTAAATAATATAACTGTGTTTGTTTGGGAGAAGAATTAAAAAGCTTCTGGGGTGTATTTGAACACTAAAAAATAAATGTTGTTTTTACAGTATAAGATAGCTAATTTTATAGCAATAAACTGTAAAAATGTCTAATTTTGCAGTAATAAACTGTAAAATTGCTAATTTTACAGTATTAACCTGTAAAATTGCTAATTTTAGTTTCTTACAGTGCATTTTAAAGCTTTAAGCTGGAATCTCTGCTGTCGGTATTGCACTGTTGTGTTTTCAATGTAATGTTGATAAATTTTACGGCAATAAACTAAAATTTCTAACTTTACAGCAATAAACTAAAATTTATAACTTTACAGTAATAAACTAAAAATTTCTAATTTTACAGTAATAAACTGTAAAATTGCTAGCTTAACAGTTTATTGCTGCGCATTTTACAATATTAAATTGGAACTTCGGCTGCCAGTATTATACTGTAAAAACAGCAGTTCCTTTACTGCAGTTGCATTAATTATTCCCCTTTTGCTTCTTCTGTGGTATTGTTAAATAATATAACTGTGTTTGTTTGTGGAGAAGAATTGAAAAGCTTCCGGGGTACATTTGAAGGACTTAGCGGTAAAATATATAACGTGTGATTTAAAAAAAAAAGTGTCTTGAATGCGAAAAGTATTTTTCGTTGCTGAAGTTTTTTCTTTAACCATTATTCAACCACTCAGATATGTGTCCACTGGTAAGTTTCAAATAACTTCAAAGGATCGATCTTATTAAAGTAAACTTTGCTTTTCTTTCTCTTATTTCAAATGGTAATTCAAAACCCTTGGGACATGTATGTCCCAGCTAACTCACGGGGGAACCGACCTTCGGTTAGTATTATCCTGAAAACTAGTTCATAGTTGAAAAACAAAGAACATTTTTCACTGGTCGCAGGAGACACGTTTTTTGATCTAAGCAACAGGTCTTAATTTAAGACATATGGTGCATTATATGGAAACAACCCTATTGAAAAGTCTTGAATTTCATTTAGTCAAACTATTAAAGGAATGAGGTAAAACATGCAGCACACATAAAGTTATGAATTATAATTTATTAATTGTGATGATTAAGTATATTTGTCAACTTAATTCTATGTAGTCTCTATTACATACACTGCAAAAAATGAACTTTTTTTTTTTTTTTTTTGCAGTATAATTCTAGCAGCCGAGATTCCAATTTAAAACAGTAAAATGCACAGTAATAAACTGCAAAACTTTGTTACTGTGAAGTTAGACATTTTACAGTTTGTTGCCGTAAAATTTAGCTGTATTATACAGTAAAAACAACAGCATAATATTGGCAGCAGAGGTTCCAGTTTAAAACTATAAAATGAACTGTAATAAACTGTTAAATAATTGATTTTGCCGTTCATTACTGCAGAATTAGTCATTTTACAGTTTGGTACTGTAAAAGTAGAAACTTTACAGTTTGTTACTGTGAAATTAGCATTTTGTAGTCTATTGCTATAAAATTAGCAGTATTATAGTGTAAAAACAACACTCATTTTTTACAGTGTATGTTTGTACGCTTACGCATAAAGAAATGCACTTGACCAAAAATGTGTCCCCCTTGAAATAAAAAAAGAAAGAAAATATTATACAAGAAACGTCTTTGTTTTTACTAAGTTATAATAAATATACTAAGTTTTTAATAAATGACTAGAAGCTTGAGCTAATGTTAGTAAACCAATATTGGCGCTGAGGAAAGCAAGTCCATTTAAATTTGGATGTACTTGTGTATCAATCTTTTCTATCCAAATGTACCAAGAGTTAATATGAAATCAAGATAGAAATGTACTATACGTACTTTAACAATTGAAGGTTTTAAATTTAGTTTCTTCGCTTTTCTTGAAGTAACTCCAATTCGCTTTCCAGAAAGGACTTTTTCATTTCAAACAAGCAAGTTAATATAACATTCAAGAAACGCCCTGTCTTATTCAGTTTAGATAAAGCTGAAGACAAACAAAACCCCACCCAAAAGATCGCTCTTCCGATTCTTAAACTATTAGGAGGCAGGAATAGTTTTGGGGAAGTCTCGACAAAAAAAAAGAAAAAAATTCTAACCAGCTTTTCAAACTATCTGCAAAGATAAGAAGGACGTAGTGTAAAGAAATATAGAATAAAGAAATGAGCGTATAGAAGTTTTAAGGATGGCACGCCCTTGATAAATCAAATTTCAGGATTGCAAGACTTTAAAGATTATTAGTAATACTATGCAAAACTGAATAATTATAATTTTTGAGAAAATATATTGGCGCAAATGTGATGTTTTATGAAAAAACATTTAGGACTGTGCGTAGTAAATATCGCACAGAACACATTCAAACAATCAAAAATTTAGAGTGAGGTTGAAATTATAATTAAAATATACTTCACCTTTCTTTTGATTGATTGATTTGGAAAAGGCTATAAAAGAAACTGAAACCAGTTGAATTACTGAATTTTGCTGTATCTATCATCTATTACTTTCAAAGCTGTGAACTAAAACCAGCTAATTTTACGTGTTTTTTTTTTTTTTTTTTTTGAGAATGTGTATTTAAGTTTTTAAATTTCCCGTTTTTTTTTTTCAAATCTTATCCGCAATGAGCAGAAACTTTTTAATGCTTGCTGAGAAACAGTATTTTGTTTGATGAAAAAAAAAACATTATCATTCCGTAAAAGCGATAATTTTTGGGTAAAAACTATTTAAATTCACTTGTTCAGTGTCTTGTAGTTTGTAACTCTTAAATGTGAAGGCAATTCTACCGTAAATTTTGTTCAAAAATAAGAAAAATTAAAATCCCTTTCATCGAGTAAAATATTCACTCATTTGCATAAAATATTGCAATTTTACTTAGATATCGTAGGCAGGGCTGCCAGACGTCCCGAATTTCAAGGGTTGTCCCGTTTTTTGAAAAACTGTCCCGCGCCCGGGGAGCCTTGATACGTAACACGGGACGGCTAAAGTCCCGTGTTCTTGCTGGGAGTAGCATTTTACAAAACGAAACATTATTACGAGATAAGAAGTGAAACAAAAAATGTGAAATAGAGTGATTAGAAAATTGATTAAATCATTATATTTTTCTGCTCTGAAGTGTAATTATCTTAGTTTTATGTTCAGCTAGAGCAGAAATTCTTGTGACAATCCATTTAACAAAGATGCAGTTCATTGTAAAAGTGGTGAAGCTCTTTGTAAACGATTTTACTGTCCCTTATTTTAGAAAAAAGGGGGTCAATAGCAGAAACAAACGAACCTTCACAATATTTAGTGTTAAAATTTTTCCCACTAAAATTTATGAATAAAATAACTATGCAATGGTAACAAATAAAGTTTCTATTCATATCTTCATTGTATATTGCGTTTGCTTGATGAATAAAATTTGTGAGAAAAGCTTGATGTTAAATTCAAGGTTGTAAAAATTCGACTTTCACACTTTATCCCCCCCCCCCCCAAGCCTGTCCCGTATTTACAGTTCTTAAATTTGACAATTCTGATCGTAGGCAACACAATGCCAACACGTTCAACGTACCTGCTAGGTAGGAGAGAGTGGTAATGAATGGGCCATGGTGATGAATGGGCCACTAACAAAATATGAAAAAGTATTTGCATGATTTTTTTTTGATGCCATCAATATAGCTATTTGTTCTACTAAACTCATCCAATTTTCATTCGTTTGCGCTGAGCCATTTTCAAACTAGAAGGGCATGGTCAAGAATCTGACTGAAAAGCAAGTTTTTTTTTTTTAGTAAAACATTTCCTAGCTAAAATGTACCAAGTATTTCACTGCATACATATGTATAAGTTAGTCTTTCCATATCTATAAACTAATTTTAAGATGTATTTTGATGTTATTTAAATTCAATGTACTCAAAAAACCTAAATGTATTCCAAAAGTATAGGTGGGGCTGAATGGGCCACTATGTCATGGTAATGAATGGGCCACCTAAATATTGTTTTTCTTCCTTTTCTTTGGATTTTCGCATTAATATGAAACACAACTGACTGTCATAGATAGATTAAGATTACTATCGTCAAAATAGGTTTGTAGTAACTTCTAAATATAATTTGCAGATCTGTATTGCCTATAGTACAATAGACCTCTGGTCGCAGTGCGTGGCTTGAAAAAACCCCCTCTCTCCTTCATATTATATTCCTCACAATACAATTTCATTTTCTTTCTTGGTAACATAAATTAGATATTTCTTCTTCCCGATGTCTAGTAAATTTAAAAAAAAATTGAATTTTGACAAGTTTGAAAATGAAGATAAAGTTTTCGAAAGTGATTTTTAATATTATTTTTGAAATATATAAATTTTGTTAAATCATAGTGTGTATTATCTGTTATTTTTTATATATATATTTGATGTTATTTATTTCTTACATTCTCATTCTTTAGTCATTTTTCTGCTGCAATTGGTATGCATCAGTTTTATTTTAATTGCATCAGTTTTGATGTTTATATAATTTTAAATCAGTATGATTTTGTATCATCATGTCAAGTGCCACATTTATTTTGTCATATTCAGCAAATAAAAGACTAAATCCACATGTTTTCATTGAATTCATTTAGTGGCCCATTCATTACCTTCGATGGCCCATTCAACCCCATAGGTGGGGTTGAATGGGCCAAATTTCAAAAATTTTATTTTCTATTATAATTCATTATAGACAGGTGCTAATCCAACTTTTATGACTTTTTTAGATAGCCAGATAAGTAAAGTAACTAAAACACCAATTCAGAGTTAAAACAAAGTGTTAGAAAATATTACAAAAATTCAAAACCAAAAAGTGGCCCATTCATTACCACTCTCCCCTAGTTTCCCTGTACTGAGAGTAATGCAGTAAGGAAGTGACATGTACAGCGAACTCGAAGTGCCAATGCTTAAGTTCTTGAAAAGTTGGATAATAATTGCTACATTAATATTCATATCTACGAGGCATCAGATTAACACAAATAATTCTTCTCTGATGAGGATTTTAATTTTTAATACGCTTTTGTTAGTATTCACATGGTTTGTTTGTATGTATGTATGTAACTTTGAATAAAAGATAAAATTCACGTTCTTTTTAAATTTAAAAGTAATATATTTTATGATATTATTTATACTAAAGGCTAAACTAAATTATTGCATGTTGATGTAATTACAAGTGTTTCAGTTGTTTGTAAGTAAAACTGAATAAAAGATAAAATTAACTTTCTTTTCTAACATAAATGTAGTATATGTAATACTGGTATTGATACTAAAGGCTATATTACATGTCGATGTATTATAAGTGCATTCAAACTTAGTGGATATTCAATAGTTTTAAAAATCAGAGGGAAATCTATAGAGCATCATGAAATCGAGTTTAACCTTTAGTATTAAGGACTAGCTGCCAGGGCAGCTAGATTAGCTTCCTGCGGCATGTTGATGCATAACGTGCCCCTCTCTAACTTTTACCTCATTCTGATGTTATATTATTTGATATAATTTAATGTTCATTCGATTTCAAGACATACCACGCACGTGGCCCGGCGTTGCACGGGCACTTCGTGCCTTGAAAGTAGTGAGAAAAATTTCAAGAAAGTACTCCCCGCCAAGGCGGCTCGCTAATAGGCGCTTCACGCCTTTACTTTTTTCCTATATAAAAAATCATTCGAATTATTGAGATGCTTCGCGCTTTCAAGATGGTGAGGAGAGTTTCAGTAAGTTCAGCTCGCTCAAAGAAAAAAAGCAGACATAGACACTCAGTTTTTAATATAAGTAGATGGCTTTTCAATAAATGAATGTTTCAAAATATTACAAGTAGCTAGCGATAAAAATTCTACGTAAGTGGCCCGCTTATGAGTTTCGTGTTTGATTTAGTTAAGCCTTCCTTCAAAATTCTCATTATCATTGTTATCACTGTTTCATAGCAACGACGGTTTGCAAGAATGGATTTCATATTTAATCATTTATTAGGCTTAATCGCTTTAAACTTGACTACTTATTAATTGATATCTTCGCTAATTAAAATCGTATAATTATATAGATTGAAACTAATGAAGCCTGAAAAATTACCTATCTATCGGTACCTGGTTCGACTTTCAGTTCATTGGCGTTTAGGAGAAAGAAGCGTGACATAGAAAGATAGTTAGAAAAAAAGATAGTTAGAAAGATACTCAGTTTTTAATATAAGTAGATAGTATTAAGTATATTATATTTAATACTAGGTAGGATATTATTACGTATATTATACTTAATACTATCCTACAACTTATATAAGGTAGTTTGATTAACTTTAAAAGCATATTTTTTTAGTTTTGTTAACTATATTTAATTATTGTTCGTAAAATATTGAAAGTGAAACATAAGAGGCAACGTGAAGCGATTCGCATTGGCAATGATTAGCATTGTATTTATTCAAGTAAGTCTTTGTATTAAATATTGCTCGCCGTTCTTGTTTAAATTCAAGATCGAATTTTATTTATATCTCAGTGTTTCATAAATAACGAGGTTTTTGCTACACATATTTAATAGGAATTGACGTAAATTTAAAGCAAACTAGAAGCTTCTACGGCACATAGTTTTTGAGTTATGCGACATACATACGCACATACATACGCACATACATTCGCACATACATACATACGCACATACATACATACATACATACGCACATACATACGCACATACATTCGCACATACATACATACGCACATACATACATACATACATACGCACATACATACATACATACGCACATACATACATACATACGCACATACATACGCACATACATACATACGTATATACAGACGTCAGGAGAAAACTCGCCGTAATTAACTCCGGTGTGGTTAAAAAGGATTTTTTGGCTGGTTATATGTTGACACATATTCACGTCTTGACAGGTCGAAAAAACGCCTTAACATTCATTCGGGGTTTGAGCAAAATCAAAATTTAGACCCAAATTTGAGTGAATTATTTTTTGCGATCACAATACTTCCTTTACTACGTAAAAGGCAGTAAAAAGAATCTTCGTCTGATACTCTAAAACTTCATATTTCTGCTTTTACGTAAAAAAACTCAAAATGCCAGGCTAACTTACAGCAATTTTTACTATATTTGATAGAAACATTAAGGTCATTTTCACGATTTCGAGTTAAGTGAAATGTACATTTATTACAGTTATTTTAAAGTACTGGTTATAAGTAAAAACTGGTTATAAGTAATAAAGTACTGGTTGTTTTAGTTATAACATGATTATTTCATTGCATCAATCGGAATGTAATAATATATTTCTTTACTTAATAGTTTATAGCTCATATTTCTCCCTTTTGACCATTTTATGAAATATGTCGTTTTACAAAATGATTTTCTGTATAACTAAAAGTATGAAGTTGCTAACAATTTCCAGCTTTAATACTTCCTCAAATGCATTTATAACGAAATATGCGTTCTTAAGAACTTTATTTCAAAGAGCATTTTATTTCGCAACAGCTGCATTTGAGTTGCTTGAATATTTTCGTATTCTCACACTTTGCGGCTTCCTGTGTTACTAAGTTGTTGTTTGCATTACGTTATACAAATTTATTTACATAAACTGGGGAAAGCTATTACTTTACTGTTTTTTTTTCTTTAAATATTCAAGTTTTTTTTTTTGAGTGTATCGTTTTCTTTGCAACCAGAGGAGGCGTCCACCCATTTTCAGAAACATCTTTCAAATTACCAAAAAAAAAGTATTATTCCTGCTATTTGCTCGAGAACTTCTTTGGATTTCGGGTCAAGCTAGGCCTTAAAAATTCAAATTTTTCAAAAGACTAATTAAGTTTTTTTAAATCTTTATAGGACTATGACTAAAGGACAGATTAGTTAAAAAAGCAATTCGTAATTTTATTTACATTTGATGCTCAAACATACTTTCGCATTAAACGAATTAATACCATTTAGAAGGAGCAGATAGAGCAGTACTAATAAAATGAGCAGACTTTATTGCATGGGTGGTATTTATTTGGAAATAGTGTGAACAGTACGTACCCAAGTAGCATCAACTCATTGGATTTTGCTCGGCAGATCAACAAACTCCTCGTAAACTGATCCTGTAACGCACGATGACATCGTTCTGATCAGTATCCGAGCACGGTTTTCGATGAGCTACTTTTCATCGGAAAGCGATATCTTTCCGATCAACTTTCCCGATGAAAATAAGCCGAGCTATATTCCATCGGAAAACGATATCCTTCCGATCAAGTTTCCCGATGAAATTCCTCGGCACGGGACTGTTCTGCTCGTAAATTGCTCCAAATCTCATCGTATTCTCATCGGATTTTGCTGCTCGGATTCTGCTCGGTCGATGAGACATATTGGATCATCGGCCGATGAGAATTTCATCGGGTTTCGATGAATGGCCGATCATCGGGCGATGAGATGATGCTGCTAGGGTATTCTGATAAAATTGAACTGTTGTTTTTACAGTATAATACTGACAGCCGATGTTCCAATTTAAAACTGTAAAATGCAAAGTAATAAACTGTGGAACTAGTAATTTTAGTTTCTTACCGTGAAGTTAGAAATTTTACAGTTTATTGCCGTAAAATTTAGCTGTATTATACTGCAAAAGCAACAGTGTAATACTGACAGCAGAGGTTCCAGTTTCAAACTGTAAAATGCACGGTAATAAACTGTAAAATAAGCAATTTTGCAGTTTAGTACTGTAAAATTGAGAATCTTACAGTTTAGTACTGTAAAATTAGAAGTTGTACAGTGTATTACTGTAAAATGACAATTTTTTAGTTTATTACTATAAAATTAGCTGTATAATACTGTAAAAACAACATTAATTGTTTGCAGTGTATGAAGGCTTAAATTAAATTTGAATGTCTTAACACAATTTAAAATATTTAAAAGTTTAAATAATTTAAGGATTCAAAATTACAATACTTCATTGCGTAAACTTTGTCAGAGAAGAATGCACATTTACTTTTGCTATTTTAATGGTATTGATGCTTTGAATTCTATAATTTTTATTTCACTTTATTTATTTATTTCTAAATAATTGGTAGCGTTAACTTTTTTGTAAACCATGTAAGTCATTACAATTCTATTTTTTAAAGCAAAGAATGCATTTCAATTGCTGCGTAGCTATTTTTATATTTATTGTTTTTCTAGACACTTCATATCAAAGGACTTTTTTTTAAATGCTTTCAATGAGTTTGTTATTTTACTTAGCGAAAAAAAAACATTCGTTTAAGAGATACTTTTATTAACATTTAAGTAAGTTTTTATGTTCATACATTGTTATTGTTTTCTTAGTTTAATTATTCTTTCATTGAAAGGAATAAGAAAAAAAAAGTATTCTTCGAATCTTTCTAGTTTGTCTTAAACTTAACGCAATAAAAAAAAACCAATTCAAATACACTTAGATTGTTTATTTTTTTTTGTGTGTAACTCATTTAATTTGCTATGAATAGAAAATCAATAAATGTTGTATGTATACAAAAAATAAAAGATTTTACAGCAGCAAGTGTTGCACTTAAACAAAACACTTTAAGGAGATGTAAGGAAAAGAATAAGATTCTAATTTTCTTCATGTTATGCTTCATTGAGCTTAAGGAGCTCAATTACCTAAAAACAAAGCAGCGTCTAAATTTCGATTATGCTCCATGGGACAGTAATGTAATTTAAATTGCTTTCATTTTCTACGCTGATTTATTGCAATTCATAAATAAATCTACCTTTTTTGTGTCCCAATTATTCTAAAAGCAATTATCCTGAAAGATTAAATCCAAATATAATATATTGAATTGTCTATTTTACAAAACTATATTTTTTTGTACAAAGCAATAGAATTAAATGTTAAATCGGATAACATTCATGCTGTAGTGTTCGGCACCCCCAACGTAGAATTATAATCGACCTCTCGCTCCTGGTCGCACCGGTTAGTTTAGTCTGGTGCTCCCGTGCGAAGGAGGAGAGGGATGTTTTTCGAGAGACGGACCCCCGAGGTCAGAGAGAGAGGAGCGAAGTTGAACGCTGCCTCTGTGTGTTGGGTCATAGCAAAGTGAATGTGGTTGTTTTATGATTATTGTGTATATAGTGTAACATAGTTAAATGTTGTGTACAGACCAATAAAGGTGAAGTGATTTAAAGAAATAGTGTGTGCAATCGATGAGTTCATCTTAACAGTAACGAACCAAAGCGAGTAACGGTATGGAGAAGGCCGTACTCGCTACACATGCATAGTGAAATAAATAGTTTTTCTTTCGTGTTCTATGTAACACAATTAATTATAATTAATAAAAAAACAATAATGTATACATATCAGCTTTAATAATATAAATGCGTGCCTTTGTGACTATTTTGATTTATGTTTGTTTTGTTACCAAAATTTAGCATTTTTAGACATTAATTAACTGCTATCTATTTTAAATGCGCTTTTATTAGGTTCACTTGTGAGTTTGTTTGTTTGTGTTTGTCTGTATGTAACTCTGAATAAAAGATAAAATTCACCTTCTTTACACATATTACAGTAATATATTTAATACTAAAGGCTAAACTATATTGCATGTTGATGTGTTATAAGTGTTTCAGTTGTTTGTATGTAACTCTGAATAAAAGATAAAATTCACGTTCTTTGCAAATATAAAAGTATAATATTCAATAATATTATTAATACTAAAGGTTAAACTACGTTACATGTTCATGTATTATAAGTACGTGTAAACTTAGCGGATATGTTCAGCCTACTTTCCCGTTAAAAATAAAAGAAAGACGAAAAAGTATAAAAAATGGCTTAATGCATCTAAAAAAATCCAAAAAATATCGCCAAGTCCAAAAAATATCACCAGGTCCAAAAAAATATCGCCAAGTCCAAAAAAGAGTCAAAAAGAAACAAGAACGTAAAATAAATACCAGAAAATTAAAAATTGGAAAGTAGGGTAGTGTGACGGGGGATTTGTGTGTCGGTCGGTCGGTCTGTCGGTCTGCCTGTCCCCCCTAATAACTTTTGAATGAACATTCCGATTTGAACAAACTTTTTTTTGTTGGAAAGATCTCGCCAAGTACAGCTATTCCCAGATTTGATTTTTCGATTTGAACAATTTTGGTTTAACTTTGAACCGTTCAAACAACCTGTCCCGCGATACTAGCTTTTTAATGAACAGTCCGATTTGAATAAACTTTTTTTTGTTCGAAAGATCTTATCAAGGATACTTCATTCCCGTATTTACATTTCCAATTTGAACAATTTTTCGTTCAACATTGAACCGTTTAAACAAGCTGTCACCCCTAATAACTTTTGAGTGAACCGTCCAATTTTAACAAACTTTTTTTTTTGTTCGAAGGGTCTCAGCAAGGATACTTCATTACCGTATTTAAAGTTTCCATTTGAACATTTTTTCGTTCAACATTGAACCGTTCAAGCAACCTTTCCCCACCTAAAAACTTTAAAGTGAACCGTCCGAATTGAATAAACCCTTTTTTGTTCGAAAGGTCTTGAAGAGTCTCATTCTCATATTTCACTGTTTGATTTGAACCATTTTTTGTTCAATGTTGAACCGTTCAGAAAAAAACTTAACATTAGAGTCTACGGGGAAATTTAAGTTGAATGTTGATCCTGAACTTAAAGGCGGATTTCCTTCAAACTAACTTTGTAAGAAAATGGTTTTGATAAATAATGTATTGTAAAGTACTTTTCTGAATAATCTTCTGTGAGGACTCTAATTCCGACTCCGACTCCGCAAACATGGCGGAAATTCAGGCTCAAGAAAAAATGACTGACTGTGCAGACGATTTTGTTTATTTATTCATTTGTTCTATTTTATTTATTATTATTTTTTTTTGTTTTTTTTTGGCAGACGATTTTTTTTTTGGAACAAAAATTTTTCATTCACGAGGGCATTTTATTCTTTATTTATATTTAACAACTGGCAATGGATTAAAAATGAAATTCGAGATATTTTGTTAAAGGACGAGTTTTTTTATTTATTTTTCTTTTTTTGATAAAATGTGTTTTGATGTTATTTGTACGTTTATTATTTTTATTTTTTGAAAACGATTGAGGAAATTTTTCTACGGAAGAACTATAACAGTTACATTCTTTAAAGGTGCGACAAAACTTTATTTATTCGTTTATTTACTTTTTACGTGTCTAATTCATCTGATGAGAGGGGAACATTTTGCTTCTAGAAATCAGCTTTTTAGTGCTAAAAAGGTATCTTTGACATAATTTTCAGTCTCAGATAATCAAGAGAATGATCAGATGCTAGAATGCCGATGTCGATGTACGGGAAAGTAGGTTCGTTTAGTTCTTAACAGAACTGCTTGTTTCTTTTTCGTTTGATAAACTCTAAAAGCGTAATTTTTAGTTTTTCAAACTATAATTTTACATTTTACTGTACTTTTAATACTGTGCTATATATGCATTAAAAGCCTTATGTGAAAGCTACGTCACAAAAGATTCTTCTTCGCGAGACGTTATTGTAAAGTCATCGGCAGCACTGTACAATCTGATTTTGAGTGTTGCGTTTTTCATTATCCTGGAGGTCCCTTTCTTCGGTGTTTCCTCCCAGATGTAACCGGGGTAAGAGTGCACGATAGGGATACTCTCCCAAGTAGCACACTTTGTTGAATAAAGGTTGTAAAACGGTTATTAACGTTGTAACAACCGATTAAAAACGTTTATAAAACGTTTAAACGTTTTTTGTGTTTTCTGGGTTGGCGCTGAGTGCACTGTTAAAAATGAATGCTGTATTTACTGTATAATACAGCTAATTTTATAGTAATAAACTGTCAAAAATGCTAGTTTTACAGTTTATTACTGTGCATTTTACAGTTTTATATTGAAACCTCTGCTGCCAGAACTATACTGTAAAAACAACAGTTCATTTTTTTGCAGTGTGACATTTTCACATTTTAACCTAATCGAAGCAGAAAAGTATCATTTATGTCGCCGTGTTTTTCATTATTTATTAATTTAATACGTTAATGGTAACTTTAACCTGCAAAGGGGCGAAAACTTCTTATTTAGTCATCTGTTTTACTTGAAATTCTTTAAATTGGTAACTCAATGGTTTCATCAGGAAAGTGGATTTGATAAAATTAAGACCAAACATGCTGACAAATATTAGGGCTGCCATACGGATGTAATGTATCGCCCACTATTAAATCTGTAGTTTCTAATAATGAAAAATGCGATATATCGAGAATGTACCGCAGGCATTAATGGGTTACCATTAATGCCTGCGATTTTTTTTTCCAAAGATATTTTGTATACTGGTTACAAATAGTTTTAATGGACAGAAAAAATAATTTTAAAAATATCATGTCAAAAATATTTTTTATTAAAAAAAGAAAAATCCTCCTTAAAAATGGACGCTAGGCACCATAGGGTACACACTTTTTTAACTGAAATTTTTTTCTGCCTGCGAGAAAATATTTAAAAAGACATTTTATAAGAAGAAATAAAGGCAGCAATAAATTATCATAAACTGGGAAACTGCGAATAATTTTAAAACCTTAGCTTTTTGTTCTTGAGATTGTTAACGATGTCATTCTTGATAAAGATCATAATAAAACGGCTGCATAACACACTTTACAATGGTTATGTGCTGCAATCTGTTAATAATGAATTGAAACGATACCAAAGTAATAATTGAACACTATTATTTGGCTGAAATGTTCATTTTTATAAAATTCAGAAACACTTTTTGGTCCGTCCCTAAAAAGAGACGCTAGGCATTAATGGGTTAAACTATCCTCTAGCCGATCCTCTAGTCATTTTGAGGCAACGATAATCTTCTTAATGCTGAAAAAGAACTACACTAGGTGGCCAAAAGTATCCGGACACTTTCAAAAATTCACATTTTTACATATAGCTCGAGAAATAAGTGATCAATTGTTCCTTAACTTTAGTCATACAAAATATAGGCTTCAGCGAACATTTCCCAGTTGAAATTAAATTACCCTTGCATTTGGGGGATGAGAAGAAAGGGGGTTGAACGAAAAACCGCATTTTGACCATAACTCTTCGAAAATAGCTCGGAATAAGCTATAAATTTCAGTAATTAATTAGCATACTATGTATACTTACTGTACAAATTTTTATGAACGTATCACTCTTACTTCCGAAGATATGAAACATTTTTTAAAAAACGGCAATTTTATTTGAAGGGTTTGCGCTCAGAACACGCAGAGCTTTTGATCAAACCTTATCAAAACTTCAGGAAAGATGACAAAATACAACAGAAAGAACATACTAAAACGGTAAATAAAAATATTAAAAATACGATGAGATATGAACGTTAAAAGGAAATAATTTTTCACTGCGCATGCGCGAACGACAGAAATTTATAACTACAAAAATATTGTAGCTTGGATTATACTGCATGTTATAAAAAAAGTTCTAGTTGAATATCGTAAAAATTGAAAAAAGATATCAGCGATCTAGTGAGCTGTAATCCATTCATTCGCAGACAATACATAAATGGCGAGGGGTTGTCCACAAATAGTGTGGTGACAATCGAGCATTTTTTTCAATGTTGAATTGTATACAGTTTGAAAATTTATTTTCTGCATAGAAGTCACATTTCGCCTTTTCGGCCAAAAAGACCTTTTACTTTGGTGGACAAAAGTTATCCGGACACCCCTGAAACGTTGGTTTTGAACAATGAGGAAATAACCTTTAATTTAAAAATAGCTCTTTGTGGACAGACCCTCACTCTTAATGTATTGTCTGCGAATGAATGAAATTCAGCTCACTAGATCGCTGATATCTTTTTCAATTTTCATGATATTCAACTGGAACTTTTTTTATTAGATGCAGTATAAATCAATGTACCATATTTTTGTAGTTATAAATTTCTGTTTTTCGCGCATGCACCGTGAAAAATTATTTCCTTTTAACGTTCATATCTCATGGTATTTTTAATATTTTTATTTACCGTTTTAGTATGTTCTTTCTGTTGTATTTTGTCATCTTTCCTGAAGTTTTGATAAGGTTTGAACAGAAACTCTGCGTGTTCTGAGCGAAAACCCTTCAAATAAAATTGCCATTTTTTAAAAAATGTTTCATATCTTCGGAAGTAAGAATGGTACGTTCATAAAAATTTGTACAGTAATTATACATAGTATGCTAATTAATTACTGAAATTTATAGCTTATTTTGAGCTATTTTCGAAGAGTTATGGTCAAAATGCGGTTTTTCTTTCAACCCCCTTTCTTGTCATCCCCCAAATGCAAGGGTAATTTAATTTCAACTGGGAAATGTTTGCTGAAGCCTATATTTTGTATGACTAAAGTTAAGGAACAATTGATCGCTTATTTCTCGAGCTATATGTAAAAATGCGAATTTTTGAAAGTGTCGGGATACTTTTGGCCACCTAGTGTACATGCTATGGAAAATGTCTAATTAGTAATTTTTAATCAAATTTCTTCTTGGAAATTTAAGTTTATTTTGTAATAGTCGTTTAATGTCATTCCTAATACATTTTGTATAAGTGATAATTCATTTAATCACTGACACGAAGCACTGAAAAGTAAGTCTTATTTCAATTACGTCGTTTAATATCAAAATAATCAAACTGAGCTTGATGTTTACTGATGCTCAACAATACTTTTACACTAAATTTTCTCGTAAAATATTCACTCATTTTGACATAAGCTTGAATTAATCTCACTTTTTTCTGCAGCATAAAAACATTGTAATAAATGCTATGTATTTCTTTTATAAGAAAATTTTTTGTCTAGTGCAATTTGATATTGACATTTGATATTCAGGCAGCTTTTTTTATATTCATTTCATTTCCTCTGACCCAGCAACGCTTTTCCATGGTTAGAAATATCCTAACGATACCGATAAAAATCCCAATTTTTTCCCTTATCTTTGTAATGGAGGAGAGAATTTCCCTAAGGATACGGAAGGAATTATTTTATACAAAAGCGACGGCATAATTTTTCCTTGCGTATTATTATGGTTCATTTATTATGCCTTCAGCCAAAAACTTTCCCGTTTCTTTTCTCTTTATTTAGCTCTAAAACGTTGCATACTCTTTCAAAATGTATAAAATTAATAAATAAAAATATTGCCTTTGTGGAAATCACTGCACTTAAGAAAACAAACTACAATTTGCAGATCTTTCCAAACATTGTTTTATGTACTCAGTCAGCAAATTAACACCAATAATGTAAAATTCTTTTACAAAAAAAAAAAAAAAAAATCCGGAAACGAATCTTCTAAAATAATAAAGTAATCCATGTTGCAAACATTTTCCCTTGAATAAAATACATTTTCTGTTTTTTATGTTTTTAAAAGAAAGAAATCTACTTAATTACGTCATCATAATATGGATGCATTTTTCACATTACTGTAAAATGGTGAGAAGTGAAATTAATCATAAAATATTTAATATAATGAACGAAAAGTTAAAATGAGATGAAAAAAGATCTTTTTGTTAAGGAAAAAAATCTTTTCAAAGATGCGTACATGAGGAACAATTGAGTCTGTTAGCATTTTTTCATTTTTTTTTCTTTTAACCCTTTAAGCGGTCAATTATTTTACCAGAAATGCTTCCAAAAAAGGCATATTTTTTATTGCATATAGTTAAGTACCATACTTAACAGAATAAGAATATAAAGAATTTTTAAATTTATTTTTTCGTTTTCAATGCTTTTACAATATTTTTTATTTTACAATTTTGGTCACAAAATCCCGAAATATTTGCTTTTTTCAAGTACATTCTGCATGCAGTAATGAATGGTTTACAAACTATGCAAAAATTTCTCTCACACTTACTGTGAATTTTGAGGTTTACAATTTTCCGAACAGTTCGGGAAAACCAGAAAAGGAAATCTGAAAATATCGATGCCCGTACGCCGTACGGGCAAACCAGATGAGGCCAATTTCGGGTAGCACGTACACCGTACGGGCAAACCGCTTAAAGGGTTAAGGCTTCTTCACTTTTCTGCTACATAATTTTCCCACTGACACTAAATGTTGCAGTAGAATCATGTTGCACGAAATCGGTTAGATCGCTGATTCGATTATGTCCCCTGATATTTTGAGAAATGGAGCAATAGAAATTTAATATTTTCTTACTTGTTCAAATTGGAGCAACAGCATTTACTCTAGAAACATTTAGGGCCCTGCTCCACATCAGCAGAAAACGCGATCGAAACCGAAGGCAGAAACCGAAAATCCTTTATTTTTCTGCTTTACGTTAATGACGTCAGAAAAATAAAGCAGAAACGTAAAATGAATTAAATAGTGTTCCTATGGAAAGTACCCGGATTTCGGGTTTCTGCCTTCGGTTTCAGTCGCATTTTCTGCTGATGTGGAGCAGGGCCCTTACGAAAGGAAGATATGAACTTCTTTTTCCAGAAAAGAAAGTAAAACATGGTTCTTCATTTTATCCAGGGTGCTGAATCCGATAATGGCGATATTATTTTGCTCAACCCGTGTTCGAGATGTACGTGATTTAAATATAGCACATACTGGTACATTTCAATAGCGAAAGTTTTGGTAATTAACTATGTAACGCTTATGAGACCTTCGGTAGTCATTGGCCATTCTCTTATTTAACGTATTGGTTTTCAACTCCTGTATTAAATTCAGTGTCCATAAGTATAAATTAGGCAGGAATTCAAGTGAAACACCATTGCAATCGCTTCGATGCGATCGCAAAATAAATGCTAATTCAACTTAACTTGGAACTGACGTCACTACGGGTGGAGCCAATAAGAGCTCACAAGCAGTCAGCGATCTCCTCTTATTCGCCAAATAGGCTGTGACGTTTTATCTAACTCGTTTTTCATAGGCAAACGTCACGCTGACGTCACGATGTTTTTATCAAGAAACGTTCTAATGTAATTAATTTCCAGTAGCGATTGTAATTTGCGATCGCCTGTTTCACTTGAATTCCAGCCTTAGTCTGAAATTTTCTCTAATACAATGGTTCCCAAAGTGATCCACAGGAACCCCCAACGGTCCCCTGGAGTTTGTAAGGGTTCCATATAAAAGAAAGGCAGGGATTCAAGTGGAACAGGCCATCGCAAATTACAATCGCTGCTGGAAATGAATAACATTAGAACGTTTCTTGATAAAAACATCGTGACGTCAGCGTGACGTTTGCCTATGAAAAACGAGCTAGATAAAAGGTCACAGCCTACTTGGCGAATAAGAGGAGATAGCTGAGTGCTTGTGAGCTCTTATTGGCTCCACCCGTAGTGACGTCATGCCAAGTTAAGTTGATGATAATGTAATTCATTTCCAGTAGCGACTGCATTCGAAGCGATCGCAGTGCTGTTTCACTTGAATCCCTGCCAAAGAAAAAGCTGGGGTCCACTAGAGCTCCTATAGAAGACAGGCTGACCTATGCCGCCATTTTGATGCCCATGATCTCAGATGTAAACAAGAGTACGCTGTTATGTTGGCGCATTTATCGCTTTTATTGCGCGTTCTACAATTTCGTTAAAAACAAATTTCCGAGTTGCGTACTTTAAAAGTACGACGAGTGTTTAAATTTGGTTGGCGTCAAACATTGGTGAGGCAAACATTTTACCGCCAAGATTTATGGCAAACCTGTCATTTCTTAAGGTATTGTCTTTTTAATTACTACATCAAAAGTTTTAGTGTGCAGACCAGTTTTTTGGAAAATCCGGGAAAAAGAAGACACTTCATAACAGATTTCAACCAAAAAGACAAGGTATCCATAAAAAATCAAGCGTACTTACTATGCAAAGTTGGGAACTTTTCGTCGGAATCCAATTTTCGCGCCGGCAGTTTACAATCCGTTTCTTCCTTCTTTTTTCACATGTTGGGAACCTAAACATTCGGATTTTACTCCTTGAGTGATTGCTACAATTTATTGCAGCACAACCACCCATTTTTCTGCATACAAATCTACAAATCGGCGAGGTTTTTGTTAGCAGACGACACAGCACGTACACTCGATGGGAAACAAAATGGCTGACGAGTCAGCTCCTAGTTATAGTAGCCTTAGGGTCCACGAGATCCATTTAGGGGTCCACGCTAGATTTTAAAGTATCATGCTTGATAAGATTATTATTATTATTTTGTTCTTTTTAATTGACTTGAATTTGCAGTTTAGGGATGTAAAAGATCCGAGTTTAAAGAAAAACGTTATCAAACGGAAACCAGATTATGCGCCGGCCCAAAGGACCGATAGAATAAGGCGCATAAGTGAGAGAGACGTATACGCGAACAAGCCTATTTACAAGACTAAAACGCAACATAGGGTCTAATGAGAGAATGAATAAGAAGTTTCTATACAAAAGGGACATATTAGTACGGTTTGGCAATTACTGTAGTGCAACTACAATGATAAAGATAAAACAAAAATTGTAGCTTACTTAATTACAAGCTGTTCCCTCTAAAACGATGCATAATGGATAATTGTCCCTCTCCGAACTCTAGTTCATGCGGAAAAAATGCCTTCCGTGAGCAATAAAGGCGAAAGATTTAAGAGGAAAGTGAAGAAAAATGCTTATTTCTTCAAGAAAATAAATAAAAAAAATTAAATTTTAGGGAATATTCGGCGTATAAGTGAAATATTTATCTATAGAGCGACGCATTAACGAATGATACTATTATTATTTTTCTGTGGAATGTGCTGGGACTATTTAAAATCGTCGTATAAGTGAAAAAAGCGCATAAATGAAGCGGCGTATAAGTGAGAGTTCACTGTATTTTCCATTTTACAGATTTGTTCCCTCAACTTTCCCAGCTGAGGTTCCAGTTTATAACTGTAAAATGCATCCTAATAAGCTGTAAAATTAGCAATTTTACATTTTATTGCTGTAAAATTAGCAAGTTTTACAGTTTATTACTATAAAATTAGCTGTTTTATACTGTAAAAACAACATTCATTTTTTTGCAGTGGGGATTACAGTCCTGAGTTTACAAGTTTTTCTGCAGAAAAACATTCAAATTTCTAGGCGAAGATAATATGTTATCGCTGATAAAGAAAATTGAACATTTCTGAACTATTATGGTCTGCAGTTTCGAATCAACCCACGTTCGTTTATGCGTCGCTCTTGCTGCAAACAGTGCTTAAACTGTTTATTCGTTACATAGAGGGACTGTGACTAATGGTTATTTTCATTCTGCAATGAAATGAGTAAAAATGTTACTGTCTGATCTTCCTTGGTAAAAACCTTCCGCGCGTTTACGCATGCGCCAGGTCTTCTCTGATCTTACCAAAATAGAGGTGTTAGGTAAGATAACAAAAAGGGGAAGAACAATGAAAAGTATTTTGAACCTTATCAAATAACGTGGAACAATGCCAATTTCAAATACATACCGTACAGTCGGGGTACTTGGACCGTAGGGGGATACTTGAGCCCATTACAGTAAAATGATAAAATCTAGGTTTGGTACTCACTGGTTGAAGACTTGTACGTAGTTCCTCGTTTCTCCGCGAGGTAGAAGCACTCTACAGTCTATAACGCTAGTACCAAATCCAGATTTTATCATTTTACTGTGGGCTCAAATAACCTCCTTGTGGGTCCAAGTAACCCGACTTTACGGTAGTTTAGATGAATATGTCTAAAGATAGCAAATGCAAATTTTAAATTGAAAACTTCGGAAAGTTATCACCCACAACCCATTCGCCCTTTTTTAAGTGGATCTGTTCGCGAGTGCTAGGCGCGGTTTTCATGGACAGACAGTACTTATTATTTGCATGCAAAAAAAAAAAAAAAAAAACTAGCATCAGGTAATTTCTCGCTAGGAACTATCACGTGGGCAGCATACGTTTTCAATTGGCTTAACAAGCTTTTGTTCAATTCCACGTCAGATCAATCACCTTCGTGATCTCACCATTTCCAAATTTTAACAAAATTTGGTGTAAGGGACACATATAACAAGCTAAGTATTCCTGCCAATTTTTTTATTTTTATTTTGAAAATTGTACGAAATATAGGGCTGTAAAAACAGCAAAAAGTGCGCAAAAAAACGAAAAGTAGCTACATGCAAATGACTGCAATTTCGCTCCTAATTACAGTAGAAAGCTCCATTCCTTAGCTTTACAATGGTTTTTGAGTTTTTATTCTACTGTAGTTAGTAAGTTACAGTCATTTGCATGCAGCCACTTTTCGTTTTTTTCGCATTTTTTTTTTTCTGTTTTTTTACAGAAAAGTGGCTTCATGCAAATGACTGTAACTTACTAACTACAGTAGAATAAAAACTCAAAAACCATTGTAAAGCTAAGGAATGGAGCTTTCTACTGTAATTAGGAGCGAAATTGCAGTCATTTGCATGTAGCTACTTTTCGTTTTTTACGCACTTTTTGCTGTTTTTTACAGACCTGTATTTCGTACAATTTCTAAAATAAAAATCTAAAAATTGGCAGGAACACTTACCTCGTCATATGTGTCCCTCACATCAAGTTTTGTTAAAATTTGAAAATGATGAAGTCAAAAATTTATTTATTTATTTATTTGATTGATTTGACGTGGAATTGCCCTTTTTGAACTGCTCAGAAAAATCACATTCTTCTGAACTATTTCTGCTTCCGCTTTTACCTTAAAACCGCTCTTTCCTTAAAGGCCAGTTTCAAAAAATCGGAAAGTTTTCTGTTATTCACGAAGATCCTACATATGTATCTCACCCCCGGTGAGCTTGCTTCGGGAATCGGGCGATCGATAGGGAAGCAAGAGGAAAGACGGCGCTCTAGACACTCGCCAGACGGAGCGCACAACTGCTCTCGGCTGAGAAGGTCTGTCTGCTGCTTTCGGGGACCGTATCCATATTGACTTCGAAGAATTGAAGCGATAGAGGGGACAAGAAAGTTTGTCATTAGTTTGATGTGTCTGTGTTTCTGTTTGAAGCACTCCTCTACACTGTAAAAAATTGAATGTTGTTTTTATAGTATAATACAGCTAATTTTATAGTAATAAACTAAAAATTGCTAATTTTACAGTAATGAACTGTAAATTTGCTAAATTTACAGTTTACTACCGTGCTTTTTACAGTTTTGAACTGGAAACTCTGCTGCCAGTATTATTCTCTTGTTTTTACAGTGTAATACAGCTAAATTTTGCGGCAGTAAACTGTAAAATTTCTAACTTTACAGTGAGAAACTGTAAAGTTGCTAATTTCACAGTTTATTACCGTGCATTTTATAGTTTTAAACTGGAACCTCTGCTGCCAGTATTATATTGTTGTTTTTACAGTATAAAACAGCTAAATTTTACAGCAATGAACTGTAAAATTTCTAATTTTATAATAAGAAAATGTAAAATGGCTAATTTTGCAGTTTATTATTGTGCACTTTACAGTTTTAAATTGGAACCTCGGCTACCAGTATTAGGGCGCTTTTCCACTTACCGACACGGCAACGATAAATCGTAAGCGATTGCCGTCATCCGACATTGGAGCACGCAAAATGCATTAAAATATGCTATGCGCTTTTCCATCTCCCGATTCAAGGACGATTATGTCGTCTCTGATCGAAAGATATCGTTTGTCGTCCCATTCGGGTCGGATGGCATCCGTCTAGACTTCAAAATCGGGACGACATTCATTTGTTTACTTTCTTCGAACTATAGCAATGGCGTTTAAATTCGACATCTCTGCATTAATAAATCTAGTTTCAATTTGCAGACGACTGATAAAAGATGTAGCAATAAACGATTTTAATCATTTTATTTTATACTTTGTTTCATTAAATGTAGCGCAGACGATTTTTAATGCTTCAAAAAAGATTTAATTTTCATTCTGAACTTTCTTCGATAAGGAACACAGTAGTCATGGCAGTCAAGTTTGACATGAATGTTTTGTGTGAATTAATTGAGCAGCAACCGTGTCTATGGAATGACCGAAATATTTTATTCAAAAACAAAATTCACAGGGATAAAGCCTTGGAAGAAGTTTTTAGATTTTTAGATGAGGAATATGACGGTAAATCTTCTACAGAAAAGAAAGAGACAGGTAAGTTCAAAGAGCATTGTTCGTAACTATAAAAATATATTATATACTTTAGATTAAACTACTTGTGTTAAATAACCTTGTCCAGATTTTAACTTTGTACTATTCTTTGTAAATTTAGTAAAAATATTTAAAATCACCTAAAATATTTTTGCAATTTCATGAAAAGTGTATAAAACTCGCCTACAATGTGCCTTTCTTTAAAAATATCGTGCATCCAATACCGTTTCTTAATTTGTTTTCTTTTTCTCCGGAGGTAAAGCAAATATAGTAGTTGTAATCTGTTAAATTGAGCAGCCATAATAATATACGTGCGAACACGTTGCTTTACCTCATGAGAAAAAGAAAACAAATTAAGAGACGGTATTGGGTGCACGATATTTTTAAATAAAGTTACATTGTAGGCGAATTTTATACACTTTTCCAGAAATTGAGAAAAGATTTTGGGTGATTTTAAATATTTTTACTAAATTTACAAAGAATAGTAAAAATTTAAAATCTGGACAAAATTATTTAACACAAGTAGTTTAATCTAAAGTGTGTAATATATTTTTATAGTTACGAACAATGCTCTTTGAACTTACCTGTTTCTTTCTTGTCTGTAGAAGGTTTGCCGTCATATTCTTCATCTAAAAATCTAAAAACTTTCTTCCCGGGCTTTTTCCCTGTGAATTTTGTTTTCGTATGAAATATTTCGCTTATCCCATAGACACGGTCACTGCTCAATTAATTCACACAAAACAGACACGTCAAACTTGAATGCCATGACTACTGTGTTGCTCATCGAAGAAAGTTCAGAATGAAAATTTAATCTCTTTTGAAGCATTAAAAATCGTCTGCGCTACAATTAATGAAACAAAGTATAAAATAACATGATTCAAATCTTTTATTGCTACATCTTTTGTCAATCGTCTGCAAATTGAAGCTTAAATTTTATTAATGCATAGATGTCGAATTTAAACGCCATTGCTTTCGTTCAAAGAAAGTAAACAGATGGATGAATATCGTCCCGATTTTAAAGGCGAGACGGATGCCATCCGACACGAATGGGACGACAAACGACAGCGTTCGGGCGGAGACAGCACAATCGTCCTGGAATCGGGAGATGGAAAAGCGCATAGCATATTTTAATGCATTTTACGTGCTCCAATGTCGGATGACGACAATCGCTTACGATTTATTGTTGCCGTGTCGGTAAGTGGAAAAGCGTCCTTATACTGTAAAAACAACAGCTCATTTTTTGCAGTGAAGCGCCTAAATGATGGACCGATTTCGAAAAAGTTTTGTTTTTTGTTTAACAGGTGAGTTGATCGAAAGTGTTTTTAGCTAGATCGCGTCTTCGGATGACTTTAACTAACGACAATATTAATTTAAAACCTTTAAAACGTTTTCTGAAACGAAAACATACTCGGAAATTAAAAACAGTAGTACCAAAAGAAAGAAAAAATTGTTATGTCCGAGAGAATGTTTGTGGGACTTCTATGTTATATAGAACTCGAATGAAAACGTTTTTCATCAAAGGCGGCAAGCCTTAAATCTACGCAATTGGAAACCGATGTCACTGTCGGCAAACGAGGAAAGAAAACTCAATTGTTTAAATTGTTTTTCTGTGTCCAGTTTCGAATTGTTAGCAATTAAGATACTTTTAACTGATTTTAATATAAGGATTTTAAAGGGATTTTCAATTTTCATTCTTTATTATGCTTTTGCAACTATACTAGACTTAAGTTGACACTGAACGCCACTACGGGCGGAGCCAGTAAGAGCTCACAAGCAGTTAGCGATCTCCTCTAATTAGCCAAGTAGGCTGTGACGTTTTATCTAGCTCGTTTTTCATAGGCTAACGTCACGCTGACGTCACGATATTTTTGTCAAGAAATCTTGCAGTGTTGTATAGTAAGTATTATCTTTCCTTTTCCGTGTTCACCATGTTGTCCTCTCGAAAACAAATTATTCTATTTAAATTTAAAATGCTTTTTGACCAGTCAAGTTCGCTTTTTATAAGAGGTTGTCAGTCACTGTAGGGATTTTTTTTACATTTTTAGTTTAAATTTAGTAGGGGAATGCGGGGTAAAGTGAAATAGCGGGGCAAAGTGGAATGGCAAAATATTTTCACAGTTTGCAGCGCCACCTATCTAGCAATATTTTAACAAAGTCCCTAGACATACAGTCTGTTCCTTTCAAGAAATAGATAAATCTAAAAATCAACAAGAGAAAAATAATGCAAGTCCTTTTCAAAATTTGTTATATTCGTTATATTCGTCACTTATTGTAATATTTTTTTTTTTTTCAAAAATATGTTTTGTCATGATACAACTGTAAAATTATTGGAATAATTATTTGAAATATTAACTGAGATCTGCTGGTGTCCAGTGCAATCCTTATTTAGTTTACATTAGGCATTTTTGATTTTATATGTTCAATGTAATTTTTCAAGTGCACGCAAAGTGGATGGGGCAAAGTGCAATAGTTCATTTCGTTTACTAATTCATTTAGTTATTAAATCACGTACGTATTTCTTCAATTATTAACTTATTTACATTCTTTACTTAAATATTTACTTATTTACTCTTTCATTATTTTATTTTCTTATCAATTCTCCATTTTATTCACTCATTTTTTCTCACATATTAATTAATTGTTTATTTACTTATTAATTTTTTTTCATTAATAATTGCGTTTTTCATTTATTTACACATTAATTTGAAGAAAATTACTGTTCATCTTCGAATAGAAAAATTTTGTTAACAAAAATATTTTGTTTTTCACTTTGCTCCATGATTTTTTGAGGAGAAAAATCTCCACTTTTTTTTTTTTTTTTTGAAAGTATAAACTAACTGCCAAAGATGAAAAATAACATGTCAACAAAAGCTTTCTTTTTGTACAATACTTTTTAGAACAAATTTCCCATCTGTTCCGTTTTAAGCAGGCTGGTAAATCTAACTATTTCACTTTGCACCACATTCCTGACTTGTTATGGGAAGAAGATCCATGGCAGGAGTAACTGTTAACTTTAATTCATATGCGCAGAGCTTGGTTTATATAAAATCATTTTACAATGCATGCATATCGAAGCCTCCGTGATGCAATCGGCCAGTGTGTTCGATTGTTTGTCGAAAGGTTGCTGCTTCAAGGCCCCCTAAAAGATTGATCTGAATTTCCGCATGTGCATTAGGTATACTGTAAAAAATGAATGTTGTTTTTACTGTATGATACAGCTAATTTTATGGTAATAAACTAGAAAAATTGCTGGTTTTACAGTAATAAACTGTCAAATTGCTCATTTTACCGTACTAAAAAGTCAAATTGCTACTTTTTACAGTGGTAAACTAAAATTGCTAGTGTTACAGTTTATTACTGTTCATTTTATAGTTTTAAACTGGAACCTCTGCTGCCAGTATTATACTGTTGGTTTTTCAGTATAAAACAGCCAAATTTTGCTGCAATAAACTGTAAAATTTCTAACTTTGCAGTAAGAAACTGTAAAATTGCTGTCACGGTCAGACGTCAGACGAGGTATGCAAAGTGCGCCGTGGCCACTGAGTTGAAAAGGGTTTTTGGCAACGGCGGACTTACTTAAAAGAACGAGTCAATGTATAAGTGTATCAGTTGTAGCAGTTAGTGTTTGTTGTGTCAGTAACAGGATGGTGAAAGCCAAATAAATTGATGTTTAGTAACAATAAATGAAGTTCGTTACCACCTCGGCATGCTTATTTCTAGTTTCAGTCTAAATTGCCTTTCACAATTGCTAGTGTTACAGTTTATTACTGTGCATATTATAGTTTTAAACTGGAACCTCTGCTGCCAGTATTATACTGTTGGTTTTTCAGTATAAAACAGCTAAATTTTGCTGCAATAAACTGCAAAATTTCTAACTTTACAGTAAGAAACTGTAAAATGGCTAGTGTTACAGTTTATTACTGTGTATTTTTACAGTTTTAAACTGGAACCTCGGCTGCCAGTATCATACTGTAAAAACAACAGTTTATTTTTTGCAGTATATGTGCATTCGGTGTTGTCTTTGCTTTAGGTATCATATGTGCTACGGATGCACCGATAAGCAAATTGGCCGATTACCGATTTATTGGCTGCTGATAATCGGCCAAACCGATTAATGATCAGTATGATTACTTTTTAAATGCTACTAATTTCCCTTCCATTTTTCCCCTCCTTTTACATTTCCGATTTTAGATACAGTCACTAATTTATTTCTGAGAGAAAAAAGAGCCATTATATATCGCAGCATGATTTAATTGATTTTTTGTGCATCATGGTATTTTTTATGGAGCCGTAAAAAAAAGTGCAGACTGTTTAGCGTTTAACCCTCGTTAGTTCTTCTCGTTTCGGTTACTCTCAAGACCACTGGGGTCATAAACGACCCCAATGCTTCCTTTAATTCATTTATTATGATTATCACGGGACGCGGGAGCGTCCCGCCCCGCCAAGAAAACCAAATACAAGCCGCCAAGAAATTTCCGTCGCCAATAAAAATGTAAAAGAGCGACTAGGACTGTTTACGCGAGTAACCAAACCGGGGTTTTTACCCCTCTGTATCTCAGCCCCATAAAGATCCTTAGAGTTCATTTTTGGTATACTCAATCTCCAGCGGCCCCTGACGGCACATACTAAAGCAAAACATCCAGGACCCTCAGGGGGAGGGGTGATATATGTTATAAAATCGCTATTTTTCGCACTTTTTAAAAATTGTTTGACAGACGTCCAGACTAAACGGTAACTCGGATTGAGCTCTGCTTTTGCACCCACATTTATTTTGTCCCAAAGCTCGGCATAGGGGTGTTTTCGACCCCCCACCCCCTCCCCCCTCGTTTTTATTTTCCGTATCTTTTCTCCCGGGGGTCTTTAGTGTTGATTTTTGGTATGAATATTCTCGATGAGACATTGAGGACATTTTCCCAAAATTTACCCCCGGGGTCATCGCACCCCGGAGTTATTAATGCTTAAAATTGGTCCGATTTCTATCTACTAGCTCTGTTCAACATCTGAGCATTTATGTTTTCATTGTTGGGCCACGAGGAAAGAAAACTCAATGATTTATAATTTCATCTGTTGCCAGTTTCTATTTGTTAACAAATAAAATATTTGTAATTGATTTTATTGCATAAGGCTTTTAAAAGGGATCTTCAATTTAGTTCATTTTAATATGAGATCGGCAGTAAGGGTTGGGGTTTTTTTTAAACTTTTAATTTAATCGTAGTATTGTTAGCAACTAGCTTTGTTTTGCGTCGGTTCGGGTGGTACATTGTGATTGATTTCAAATTTATCCTAGACTGAAGAAGATCCTTGAACTTTTGCACCAAATGCATGCTGCCAAGAAAACCACAGATGTCGGACCGCCAAGAAAAATGTTGAAGGGAAAAAAAACATGCAAAGTAAATTTTGAAGAGAGAAAAAAAAAAAAAAAACAGGCAAAGAAATAATATTAATGCAAAAATATGTGATATCTCCCCAAAAACAACAGTGTTGTAAAAAAATCCCCCGCCAAGAAAACCTTAAATACTCAGCCTTAAAAAGTTATGATATCGAGTTTTCCCGCCAAGTTTGTGCCAAACTACAACTAACCTGTATGTATAGTTCTTTTAAATTGTTTTCAGTCCTGCCAGGCGGGAAGTTTTTACTCATTAAGCAACCACCTCACAAGACAAAGCTTCCCGCCTGGCAAAACTGAAAACAATTTAAAAGAACTATACATACAGGTTAGTTGTAGTTTGGCACAAACTTGGCGGGAAAACTCGATATCATAACTTTTTAAGGCTGAGTATTTAAGGTTTTCTTGGCGGGGGATTTTTTTACAACACTGTTGTTTTTGGGGAGATTGAAGGTTACATGGCATTTTTAAGCGCACATTTTTTTAATGATAAAAAAAATAAAAAGATGCAATGAATGAAAAATTTAGTTTATGCATTAAAAATAATTACGTAGAAAAGCTTATAATAACTGTAAATTTATTTGCAGCTGTTGTGGACCTGAAGCAAAGGATTTTTTCAAGTGAATTTCAAACATTTATGAAATTTTTCGTCACATTTTCTATTTAGTTCTCTTGGACAAAAGTCGCAACGTCCTCTTCTTTTTTGCCATTCTGGGGAATCGACCCCAAGCGTCCTGGGTGAAAAAAAATGCAATTCGAGAAAAATAAAGCAAAATAATAGCATTATTGTGCATAAAAAATTAAAGAACAAAAGTCACAAAATGCCATTAAAAACAAAGGTTGATTAACAAGATGTGTTAAACAGAAATTGCATTGGGGTCATATATGACTCCAGGGACCACACAAGGGTTAAGGAAATCATTATGCAGACATAGAAACCACTAAAATGTCTCTGAAGCTCAAACAGAAAATATTTTACCTAGTTTTTGTGCGCAGAGTCACAAATATATTTTATCCTTTTCTCTCCAAATTACGTGTGCAATTTGTATAAGTCAAACAACAGCATATTTCAGCTGTCTTTATCTTCAGAAATAAGAATAAACTATTAGTTCGTAACTGCAAGTGCAGTGCTTTCACAAGTCCTTGGCTTAATATTTCAACAAGTCTCCCTTTTCGTTGATATTTTCTGAAGCTTCTCCGGAGGTCATTAATGTCAACTTGGGTGAAAGAGTTTCACTCAAGCTTACAAGAAAAAAAAAAAAATGTTTGAGTTATGGGGCATAATGTATATTTTTCCCAGCGTTAGAAAACGTTTAGTTTAAAAAAATTAAATCTAGTGAAATTAATCGAGCATTTTTTTTTTTACTCTGGAGTCAAGTATTCAAAGTTAAAAATTAATCAATAAAAGTTCTGTAGCTTCAAACATATTTGAAAGTAAAAAGTATTCCGCAAAATTGACAGTTTATGGAACTTTCTACCTTTTTGCGTTTATTCATCTCTACGTACATAACGAAATTCTTCGTCTCAAAACACATATGTATTACGTACTCTTGTGAGTACTTCTTTAATTTTCGTGATAAATTTTGAGCTTAATTTTATAGTTTTACTAGATTATTACCTGGCGTTGTCGGTTATTGCATTATGTTTTTCTTATTCCCTGCTAAAATGAAATAGGTGAGATTCAAATTGACAATTCATTGTTAATCACGTAATCTTTGTTAGAAAATACTCATGTTTAAGCGTGTTAAAGTTTATCCATTTGTGTGCTAAAAGGTTTATCTCTATTGTTTTTTTTTTCAAAATTGAAAGAAAATGGCCATTTTGAGACAAAAAATTTTAATTTTGAGCTTCTTGGATTTTTCTTAAATTTCAAAACCTCACCTATGTGAATTCTAGTGCTTCAAGGAACCTCTGTGCCAAGTTTGATGAAAACCGGACGAAAACTGTTGATTTGTATAAGGAACAAACATGCAAACAAATATATATACATACATCCATTTTTGTGTTATGTCCGTTTTTATGTAATTTCAGTCAGCATAACCTTCGTGTTCAATGTATTTATTGTGGTTAAGCTTAAAGTACTATTGTTGTGCTTACGTTGTTTTTGCACTCGCCGATTCAATTGCTTTTGAACAGCTTAAGTGCCGATTGCTCACGGACGGTGAGCAATCGGCACTTAAGGCTTAATCGGTACTTTACCGGCCCTTTACTTAATCGGCACTTTACCGGACGGTGCCCGGTGGTGCGATCGAACGTTTCTCAGCTGACATATACGAGTGTTTTACGAGGAGCTGCAAAGTACGCCGTAGAATATGGTACAGCTATGGATCCTAAACCAGAGCCCAGGTGACCGCTTTTTGCCAATGATTGCTCTATATGGTCATGAAATCAAACCTTTTTGATTTAACAGTGCGATTCGTATGTCTCAAAAAATAAAATAAAAGTTGGAGCATTGGGTGTATTCCGTGCAGGAACAAGTACAGATTCTTATTTTATTGTTAGTCGTCCCTGGAGATTGTGCCATTTGATCATTTTTAAAAGGAGCTTATCCTCGTGAAAGATCAAGACAAACATGGCTTGATGGATCAACACTGCAAAAAATGAGCCGTTGTTTTTACAGCATAATACTGGTAGCCGAGGTTCCAATTTAAGACTGCAAAATACACAGTAATAAACTAAAACTAGCAATTTTAGTTTCTTACTGTAAAGTTAGAAAATTTTACAGTTTATTGCCATAAAATTTGGCTGTCAGCGGTTCCAGTTTAAAACTAAAATACATGGTATAAAACTAAAATTAGCAATTTTACAGTTTATTACTGTAAAATTAACAATTTTACAGGTTATTACGGTAAAGTTAACAATCTTACAGTTCATTAGTGTAAAACTAGCAATTTTTACAGTTTATTGCTATAAAATGAGCTGTATTATACTGTAAAAACAACATTCATTTTTATAGTGTAGATAATAGTTTGATTTGAATACATATAATTTGCAGCTGAATCTTTCTATTAAGCATCAACACGCCAATACAATAAGAACGTTTTTTTCTTACCTGCCTTGACAATGAAACATAGCTTTTATAGCTGAACTATAGAGAAAAAGTAGCTTTGTAACAACGGCAGAAAGTTTATTAGAATTGTTTTATTACTTCAAACATCAATTGAAAAACGTTCATCTCTGTTAGCAAAAAAAAAAAAAAAAAAAAGTTGTTTTTTTTTAAACATTTCTTAAAACACCGAGTTTCTGCATTCATTCTGTTGAACACAAATGCTTTGAATATGTCTGTCAGTTTCTTCTATTTCATTACTATATCTATAAAACTCATCAAAAAGACGGAAAAAAAGGAAAGCAAAAAAAAAAAAAAAACGAATCAACTGTGCAGCTAACACATATTCCATTGAAAAATATCCTTCACTGATTAGCTCAATGCCAAAACACGCCAACAAATGTTATTCACAGATTAGCTCTCTAAAATGTCACGCTCATTGGCTATATTCAAATAAAAGAACCTAAACTTGCTCAAGTTAAGCTAATTTGGTGTTCTTTTCCAAATTTATTTGGATGTAACATTTAACAGAAATTTTGCAATTGAACTGAACTTTTTTCATTGTATTTTTTATAATTTTCTCGTTAGATTGATGTACAGTTAAGTGGTATTACTCTAAAATGAAGTAGTGCTTTTAACCATAAATCTTCAAATACGTGTTTCTTACCAGAAATTTCCACATTTATTGTCACTACTGTACAGGATCTTTTTTTGTTTAATAAATTCAACGAAAAGTTTATTCAAAAGCTTTAAAAAGTGAGTAAGGAGAAACATACTTGATTTCAGAAGTTTTAGTCTCAAAACGATGTTATTCTACTCTGAAATCATACAATAGTGTGATATTAAATATGATTAAATAAAAAGCAATCAAAAGAGAATTGTAAAACATGTTTCTGGATTCATGCATTTTTGCCCTCGGGACCTCGTTATCTAAATATGACGTCTTAAAGTTTGCTGAAATGCCAAAGAAAAGTAACCAATTTTAGCGAGTTTTAGTGATTAATGGCAGACTGTATAGACTGATGATTCCTTTTAAGGGTGAAACTGCAATATCGGGATGCATGGTCGAGCTGTAGACGTATTTATGTTCAACAAAGTGTTTTATGTTTTTCCGTTTTGTAAATTTGTATTTTTTTTATATTATGCTGTGCTACACTTCTTACCAGGAAACCATAGTGTAATAATGAAAGATAATAATAAGTAGCAATTGAAAGAAAGTAGTTAAGCATGCTTCTGGATGCAAAAATTATTTGCACTCAGGTCCTCGTTTTCGGTATGATGGATGTCCTGCCACATTTAGACAGTGAAATTTCGTAGTACCTTCAATTTCTCGCCGTCTTAGAGCTTGGCTCAATTTTTTCAAGAATCCTGCTTTTTTGCGAACTTATATCTTGATTATGCCATATAATTAAAAAAAAAAGCATATAATTAAAAAATAAATAAGTTTCATTATGCTCTTCGATTCTTAGCTATTTAAACGATTTCATTATCACACTATTCGTGTGATTCCCTGGTAATATTCAAAGTCATTGGCAATGTTAACAATGCGACATTTAATAAACGTAAAATATCAATCAATCTGTTTGTACTGCATGCTTGCAATGCACATATTATGTAATTATAGTTAATTCTGGAGGTCCGTTTTTTTTTGCAAACAGTAAAAAGAGTCTGAGATCGGACTCAGGTCTCATTAATTTTTCTCATATGTCCATATATATAAAAATGGATGTATGTTTGTTTGTATGTTTGTTCGTTATACAAATCCACAGTTTTAGTCGGATTTTCATCAAACTTGGCGCAGAAGTTGCTTGATGCACTAGAATTCACATAGGTGATTTTTAAAAAATCCTAAAACCTCAAAATTCAAATTTTTTTGTCTCAAAATGGCCATTTTCTTTCAATTTTGAATCGATAGAGTAACAGAGATAAGCCTTTAAGCATACAAATTGATAAATTTTAACACATTTAAACATGAGTATTTTCCAACAAAGATTAAGATTAACAATGAATTAAACGGCTTGGGAGATGAAGGTGGTAAGTGACAGAGCAGAAATTGCGAGTAGTTAACATTTTATTGTTGGAGTTGTTGCAGCTGTTGTGTTTTCTCGTTTTGTCATTAGTGTGCGCATAAAATTTATCTATTGACATCTACTGTTTGATATACCAAGTTTTATTTGCTTACCTGTACCCATTGCTTACCATTGTAGAGAGTGTTCATTTTTTAAAATGTAACGTAGCCCCTTCATCCTCCAAGCCCTTCATATTGCTTAGACAGCCCTATACCATCGAGTTTGTAACAATTGTATCTACATTTTTATGCATAATAAATACGTATTTATAGCAACGAAAAAAAGGCACTAATGTTTTTAGTCATCATATAACATTACATTTACTTTCTAATGCTTTTTTCCTTCCGCACTTTTTAAAAATAAAGCACCAGCAGATGTAGGAATGCTAAAATCCGTAACAGTTAAACCACTTTTCCTTTTTTTACCTCCTTTATTTATAGTCCGAGAGCCAGGTGAAAATTTGGTTAATTATTTCTTCTCGATAGATAATTGGCCATACGCATCAGACAACAGTATCATAAAGCCCTATGACCGTCAGTTGCGGCACAGTGGGGGGGATGAGTAGTTGTAACCTCCCACGCTTGAAGGAAAAAAAAAAAAATCACTCATTTCCTCTCGCCTAAAAATTTACCAGATGATAGCTTATATGTAACTATTGATAAATATATACGTCAGCTGGCTGTATCTCGGTGGAAAAATTGTCAGCTGATACTTTGAAGGTCGTTACGTAGAAGTTAGCTAGAAGCATTTACTGACTACACTATTCGACAAAAAAAACCCTTGAAAATGCTTCTGGTATTTTGAAGGCTGATTCTTATGTAAAATGACCCCCTGAATCCGAATATGACCCCCGTTTTCCCCCATCACGTCCCAATTTTTTTTAAAACGCCCCCCTTTTTTTTTCATTTTTCCTTAGTTTCAGGGCTATTATATTTTTTTTGGAGGGGAAAGGAGCCTTATATTCACCAATAAATTTTTTTGAAGGTCAAGAGAGACTCAAAGTTTAAAATCATGAGCACCGAGAAAAAAATCGGGGAACTTGGGGGGGGGGGGGCGTGGCCCCCCCAAAATAATCGAAAAATCACCAAAAACGATCTTTTTATTCTAGTTTCTTTAAAAAGACCTTTAAAACATTTTTTTCGGTGCAGAACCAGAGTATAGAATCCGTTCCTTTGGCTCCTGGGTCAGAAAAAAATTTTCACGCTGTAAAATTTAAAAAAAAAAAAAATAATAATGCTTTAAAAATCGCACTTTGCACTCGAGTTTTAAAGCAGGTCTTCAGCCAAAAAAAAAAACAAAATTGTGGCTGATTCTTATGTCAAATGACCCCCTATTTCCAAATATGACCTCAGTTTCCCCCCTCCACCCCTCTTTCCAGAGAGTCCCCCCCCCCCAATTCAGAGTCATTTTACTAATTCGGAGGGGAAAAGTACATTACGTAACCCGTTAACATAATTCTAAAAGGCAACAGAGGTTTAAAGTTCAAAATCATGTACATGTGTACCAAAAATATAAACTATGGCGGTGTACCCCCCCCCCCCAAAAAAAAAAAAATCTTCTTTTCTTGTTTTTCTAAAAGACGTTTTAAACCTTTTTTTTTTTTTTTTTTTGTGAAAAATCAGAGTATTGAATTTTCTTTTCTTTTTTTTTGGGGGGGGGGAGGGGGGAGGTATACCTGAAACTAAGGAAAATGAAAAAAAAAGGAAGCGTTTTAAAAAAAATTGGACGTGATGGGGAAAACGGGGGTCATATTCGGATTCAGGGGGTCATTTTACATAAGAATCAGCCTTCAAAATACCAGAAGCATTTTCAAGGTTTTTTTTGTCGAACAGTGTAGTCAGTAAATGCTTCTAGCTAACTTCTACGTAACGACCTTCAAAGTATCAGCTGACAATTTTTCCACCGAGATACAGCCAGCTGACGTATATATTTATCAATAGTTACATATAAGCTATCATCTGGTAAATTTTTAGGCGAGAGGAAATGAGTGATTTTTTTTTTTTTTTCTTCAAGCGTGGGAGGTTCCAACTGCTTATCCCCCCCACCGAGCCTCAGCTGACATTCACGAGGCTTCATAGTTCGATTTTCTGCTGCGTTTTACTAATTATCACTTGAGAGGAACTTGGTCATATATATCTGTTACTGGCTCTCGGACTATTACCGTTATCTTCCGTTACGACAACGATCTTATTTATCACTCCAGAATTATATTACTTGACTTCGCATTATCCCAGAAGAATGGCTTATCAAGCATAATTACTAGGGTGGAGCGAAAAAAATGAATTTTTGATTTTCGTAAACTGGTACCTTTCATTTACTGTGAATGAGGAAAAGTAACAATTCTGTAAAATATTTCACTTTTGCGACGTCATCTTTAGTCTGCGCATTTGGCTTAAAGTTTTGAAATTTTAGATTTTTTTTAGATTTTTCAAATTTTTTTAAAAAATATTGCAAATGATAAAACTAGTGACGGGTGGTTATTAAATGGAAGAAAAAGGTTTGAAATATATAAGAAATTTAAAAAATCATTTCAGATTATAATTTCAGTCTGCGCATTAGGCCCAAAGTTCATCAAATTTTCAGAAATTTCCGATATTTTCAATATTAGCAGAAAATTTATAATTCAATATTTCCCCTCAATATTTACTAAAAGTGCCTTCAAAACATTTTCTTAATCATTTTGTTGTTTTTTTGAACTACTCAACGCTATGCTTGCTCATTGAAATTACCCAGGACTCACCGCGAGGAAGTGGCCGCACTTTGGGTGTCATTCGCGCTCCCCTCGCTTCCAACCGATGAGAGCACACATTTACATTTCTTAGACAAGTCAGAAACAATAAATTGTTTCTTTGAGTAGGAAATTGTTTGCATTGGTTTTGATGGATGCACTACAAAGACAGGAAAATAAAGGTGTAATACGGAAACTGGAAGAAAAACTTGGTAGACCTCTGTAATAAAACATTTGCCAATTACATTTGAATGAACTTAATTTGCTGCATTTTTTGCAAAAGCTAGATGGACCTATCAGTGGACCAAAGTAAGTTTTGGGCCTCTTAGACGAAGCTAAACATGTTATACTTTCAAAGCAGTTCAATATGAACCTCTATAGAATTTGTCATTGATCAGATTGATTTTGACAATAAAAATGGTTTAAGTACTGAGCAACAGTAACTTCATGATGTGAGCAAGGTAGTTTTGACTGGGAAAATATCCAAAAAAATGTGAAACAGAAGTCCAAGAAAGTTTTCCCTAGTCAGATGTTGACTACAGCAAACAATCTTTAGACTATAATTTTTAAAAGAGTTCATAACTTTCGCGGGTAAAAGTTTCTTTGCTCTTTAAGGATGAAGTACAGACGTTACTAAATTTAGCTATGAATTCGTGTGAGATTTTAAAGATTATCTCTCCGGGAAAAAACAGAACATTGTATTCACATCTATTCAAAACAATGTATACTTTGCACCCAAGAAATATGCTGTTATCAAATGTATGTATGTTTGTTCCTTATACAAATCCAGTTTTCGTCGGATTTTCAACAAACTTGGCACAGAGGTTTCCTGATGCATTAGAATTCACATAGGCAGGGGTTTTGAAATTTAAAAAAAATCCAAAAAGCCCAAAATTCAAATCTTTTGTCTCAAAATGGCCGTTTTCTTATAATTTTGAATAGATAGAGTAATAGACATAAGACTTTAAGCACACAAATTGATAAAATGTAACACATTTAAATAGGAGTATTTTCCTACAAAGATTACAATCAACAATGAATTATCCATTTAAGGCTCAACTATTTCTTTTTAGCATGAAATAAGTTTTTATATTCCCATGTGGATAGAATTCATTCAAATATTTTTTAGAGCTATGTTGTATTAATAAGCACCCGGGCAACGTCGCGAAATAACCTGGTTAATTCATAAGAGAGAGCATATAAAGAAACTTGTTTTAAATCGTATTATAAACGCTCAATCTAGAAAACAAACAAGCAAACAAGTAAGAACGCTTCAGATCCCAAAAAATAGACAAAAATCTATTTTCATACATTACATACATAAATCAAAAGTCAGTATACATCGATATGATTTCTTGCCATGATGTGGAAATTACAAAGCTAACTTTTACAGGTAATTTAACAACACAATATTTACAAAGATTATGGAAGCTGAGAAGTTAAATATGATTTCTGAATGCGCTCTTTTTAAACTGCCATTCAAGACTCAATCAGTTGAAAGAGCTGTCGAATAGGTCACAAGCTCTTCAAAATTGGTATGTAATCACAGGAAAAGAAAAAGTTTAGTAAAAACGAGGATATTTGACAGAAATATTTGATCAGTTTACGACACAAAGGAACAATTAAACTGTGAAAGACGTATCTAAGAAATGTAAATACGTGCTTGCATTGGTTGGAAAGAAGGGTTCACGTGTAGGACTAGAAGTGCGGTCACCTCCTCGTGGTGAGTTCTGGGTAGTTCCACATGAGCCAGCGAAGAGTTGCAGGGTTCAAAGTAATAACAAAATTAATAAAAACAAGTTTGAAAACACTTCAAGTGAATATTGAGAGGAAATACTGAGTTAAAAAATGTCGAAAATATCAGAAATTTTGGGAAATTTGATGAACTTTGAGCGCCATGCACGAACTGAAATAATAATCTAAAATGGTTTTAAAAAATTCTTTGTATATTTCAAACCTTTTCCTTCCATTTAATAACCACCCGTCACTAGTTTTATCATTTACAATATTTTTTAAAAAATTTTGAAAAATCCAAAAAAAATCAGAAATTTCAAAACTTTAGGCCAAATGCTCAGACTAAAGATGACGTCGCAAAAGTGAAATATTTTACAGAATTGTTACTTATCCTCATTCACAGTAAATGAAAGGTACCCGTTTACGAAAATCAAAAATTCATTTTTTTCGCTCCACCCTAATAATTACCGTTTCTTGCGTCGTTACCTTCAAACATTACAATGTCAAGTAATGCGTTTTTTGTAACTAAATGGCGGGAAGAAATACCAGAAAAATCCACTCATTTTATCTTTATTTACTAACTAGCTGCGTGGCCTGGGTCTGCGTGGCCTGGGCTCGATTAAAATCGACATTTTGTGCAGTACGAAAAATGAATCAATCGCCAAAAAAGTTTAAAACCCCGCTACAGGAAAAGCAAAAGCAAGAATTGTATTTATGTCCCAAAAACATGTTATATTATAACATGTTTTTGGGACCCTCCCACATGTTATATAGAAAGAGCCTTTTCGAACCAAGGTGTGGTCTTCCCCCTGATGAAATGCTGCACTTTGGTTCGCTTTTGTATTTTGGTTTTCATCTTTTCATTTTATTTGCCTGTTTCAATATACATATACATATATATATATGTATATATATATATATATATATATATATATATATATATATATATATATATATATATATATATATATATATATATATATATATATATATATATATATATATATATAAAATAATAGAATTGTAAGAGGAAAAACGAAGAGACCACACCAAAAGCCCATAGATGCGCAAAGCAGCTAAACTACAAAGCCAAGTATATAATAAAACAAATAAAAAATACTAATAATGAAATAGAAAATGGCACATTAGGAGAAGTGAAAGGAGAAAGGTTGAATCCAGAGCTCATCAGCCGTGGGGGATTCAAGAGTGGTCGAAAGACCAAAAAATTTTAAAATAAACTAAAGAGAGGATGTTTTAGTTCAAAATATGCAGTCTACAGATATTCATTGGGCAAAAAAGCACCAATGTGAGCCTGCACACCGCACATTAGAACAAAAACCTAAAACTAAAAGCAGGGGTTTCGCCTCGACCGATTAGGAATAAAATTCCCAAAAACCGGCCACCCACAGGACGGTCCTGCTGTGAAAATAAAAACATCTCACCTGAAGTTCCGCGCGACAAAATCCAAAATCATATCCAGCAAATCAGGAGGCAGTCCAGTTGTCAAAATATAAGGTAAATCCGTGTCCAAAAAACAAATCCTAAAACGTTCCGGTCTACCATTTACACGTGCTCAAAAAATATCCATCCCTGCAATCCTGCAAATGGTTTCTTCCAGCGATTTCATACGATTGAACAGTTAAACAGTTACAGTGAAGCAAAGTCGTTATTGAAGGTTATACTTGAGCAAACATTTTTAATTAGATTTTTTGGAAATTAAATTTTTGGCTAATTAAAAATGTTTGCTCAAGTATAACCTTCAATAACGACTTTGCTTCACTGTAACTGTTTAACTGTTCAATCGTATGAAATCGCTGGAAGAAACCATTTGCAGGATTGCAGGGATGGATATTTTTTGAGCACGTGTAAATGGTAGACCGGAACGTTTTAGGATTTGTTTTTTGGACACGGATTTACCTTATATTTTGACAACTGGACTGCCTCCTGATTTGCTGGATATGATTTTGGATTTTGTCGCGCGGAACTTCAGGTGAGATGTTTTTATTTTCACAGCAGGACCGTCCTGTGGGTGGCCGGTTTTTGGGAATTTTATTCCTAATCGGTCGAGGCGAAACCCCTGCTTTTAGTTTTAGGTTTTTGTTCTAATGTGCGGTGTGCAGGCTCACATTGGTGCTTTTTTGCCCAATGAATATCTGTAGACTGCATATTTTGAACTAAAACATCCTCTCTTTAGTTTATTTTAAAATTTTTTGGTCTTTCGACCACTCTTGAATCCCCCACGGCTGATGAGCTCTGGATTCAACCTTTCTCCTTTCACTTCTCCTAATGTGCCATTTTCTATTTCATTATTAGTATTTTTTTTATTTGTTTTATTATATATATATATATATATATATATATATATATATATATATATATATATATATATATATATATATATATATATATATATATAGTTCTTTCTCACCTCGCTCTGCACAAAATGTGCTATTTTCATCAAATATTTCATTAGAGCTGTTTTAGAATATTCATAGGTGCTGCGCAGAAGATATTCATATAAGTGAAACAAGGTGGTGAAGTACATGTATTTCATAAGGAATAAGCACAGGAGAACCCAAATATTTAGGGCTTTCGTGCTTTTGGAAGATATTTTAATAGGCGAGATATATACAAATTCATGTGAATTTGAATCTTGAAATGACTAATTTAGCGAAGCTAAAAACTAAATTGGGTTTGCTGCAGATTAGATTATATCTGGCATTTTGCTTCTCTGTAACATTTTTTTTCTTTTTTAGCATCATTGTAGTTTTTGTATTCTAACATTTTCCAAAACATAAAAAATCTTTGAAATCCTTTGTTTATAAAGTGTTCACGAAAAAAAGGGGATTTACGAAACTAAAGGGGGAAATCCTGCTTAAAAATGAACCTCTGTCAAGCTGGAGTTTTTGATAAAACATGTATAGATAATCTTTTTCAAACTATATATACAGTGAACTCTCACTTATACGCCGCCTCATTTATGCGCTTTTTTCACTTATACGACGATTTTAAATGGTCCCAGCGCAATCCATAGCAAAATAAGGATAGTCTCATTCGTTTATGCGTCGCTCTAAAGACAAATATTTCACTTATACGCCGAATTCTCCCTAAAATGTAAAAAAATTAATTTATTTTCCTTAAAAAATAAGCATTTTCTTCAGTTTCCTCTTTAATCTTTCGCCTTTATTGCTCACGGAAGACATTTTTTCCGCATGAACTAGAGTTCGGAGAGGGACAATTATCTATTATGCATCGTTTTAAAGGGAACAGTTTGTAATTAGGTATGCTACAATTTTTGTTTTCTCTTTATCATTGTAGTTAGGTTACAGTAATTGCCAAACCGTGGTAATATGTCTCGTTTCTATAGAAATATTCTTATTCATTCTCTCATTAGAAACTATGTTGCGCTCTAGTCCTTTAAATAGGCTTGTTCACTTATACGTCTCTTTCACTTATGCGCCTTTTTCTGTTGGTCCCTTGGGCCGGCGTATAAGTGAGAGTTCACTGTAGTTTGGTACCCAAATTGGGGGGGGGGGGGATATTTCACAAAACTTTCATCATACCATACGAAAGCATTTAGAGAAGCAAAAGAAAAATAATGTGAAGTTTATTTCAATATATAGATCTGAAGTTCCATATTATTCATCTAAGTAATTACCAATTTGCAATCTTAACATTTCATTCAAAGAATAAGAATAAAATAACAATTGCTAACTAGCACTTGATTGAAACAATGGATTTCTAATTGCTATAAAATTGCAGTGCTTCATAAAAATGACTCTCTTTGATGTTAATAGTTAAAATAATTTGCCGTGAAATGTGATCTAGTGAAAATAAGTAATTTACTAAGACGCAAATGCTATTTGATGAAGAAACATTGTCAACCGTTATATGTTCCTTTCATCCTGTAATTACTCATCTTTTTTTGGTTTATTGACCGAGTCTTTTCAAGAGCTCTAATTATCAGGACAATGAATAATTTAACCTCTTTGTATACTTTATATCAACGAAAAGAAATGCTTTCTATGGCAATAAATTACTTTTGAGAAACTTTTAAAGCACAACCTGAGTGGGTGTGATACTTCCTTTAATTGATATAATTACTAGAATAATATTTAGCATTGTAATTAAGTAAAAGGTCATTCCATAGAAATGTCAACCTCAGCCGAAGAAAAAAAAAAAATACCGAAGTGAAAAAAGTGTCAAAAAATAAACAAAAAAATAAATAAATAAAAATCATACAACATAAGAAGTTTTAAAAAATTGAAAAGTATTGTAATTATCACTGATATTAGCCATAATTAAATAGTTTGTAGTGTGTTTACTGCTTGTTATTCGATGGTTACGCTAGTCACGTTACGTTAGTCACACTCCATCTTGAGTAAAAGGGACCCTTAAGACTAAAAAATGTTCAGATTTAATAAATGTTTTTTATGTTTTTGAAAGCCAACTATACACATTTTTCAAATATATCATTCATTTTTTGAGACTTGCTTAACTTTGAGACATTTTTGCCTCACAACATGAGCATTCATTTTCAGAGTTGCAAGAATGTTACGTTAGTCACGCTGCTATTTTGGTTGAAAAAATATCTACTGTCAGTAATTTTGTTTTAAATTCCTAGCAGAAATGATACATAGATACCATGTACATTGTAAATCCACCAGCATAACTAAAAAATATCTTTTATCCTTCAAGTTACGCGTAAAAACAGTTACAAAATCAGCTCTGAATGTTACGGAGTCACTATGGAATGACCCTAAAGTAATAAAATTTACTCGCTATGCAGAAGTTTACTCATGCTGTAAGTGCTGGGTACGTTGAACCAGGTTAACAAATCATTTTAAATAGTTTTTTTGGTTAGTATTTCTTTGTTTTGTGTCTTTACAATGTACCAAGAAATGGTATCCAGTTTTATGCCACTAGACGCAATAAAAGTAATAAAATATGTATGTGGCAACTATAGAAATAGAAACAAATCCAATCAAATATACCTCAAAATACAGTTAGGGCCCTGCTCCACATTGACGTAAAGCAGAAGCGTAAAATGGATTACATAGCGTTCCTATGGAAAGTACCCGGATTTTCAGTTTCTGCCTTCAGTTTCGGTCGCGTTTTACGCTGATGTGGAGCAGGGCCCTTAGGGCCCTGCTCCACATTGACGCAAAGCAGAAAAATAAAGCAGAAATGAAAAAGGGATTACATAGTATTCCTATGGAAAGTACCCGGATTTTCGGTTTCTGCCTTCAGTTTCGGTCGCGTTTTACGCTGATGTGGAGCAGGGCCCTTAGGGCCCTGCTCCACATCGACGTAAAGCAGAAAAAATAGTCAGAAGCGTAAAATGGATTCAATGGTATTCCTATGGAAAGTACCCGGATTTTCGGTTTCTGCCTTCAGTTTCGGTCGCGTTTTACGCTGATGTGGAGTATGGCCCTTAGAGTTTTTCTCGTTCTGCGCAAATCAGTTATACTGTTGGTAGAAACTGAACCAATGATTGTAAAGTATTTTGTTAACTTTAACCCTTTATGCCCCGACGGGACTCAGAAGTCCCGCTTATACTATTCTAATATTATGAATCCTATATGGCTGTAATCATGCAAAAGCTTTTAAGTACCACTCCTTGTATTTCGCTGAAAGGCCGACAGATGGTACCTGTGATCAGAAATAGTTTTCTAAGGGACCCTAAGGCGTAGGGGGCTTTAGACCCCACTGATTTTCAAAATTTTTGTAATTAATTTGGGACATAAAGGGTTAAAGCAATTAATTTCAAAATTAACCACGCTGTGAACTTAAAAATATTACAAATTATAAATTAGTTCAATTTTTAAACCCACAATCAAGTGAAATTATAAAGTCGAACAGTATGCGAAAATAATTCGAAAATTCACCAAAATAACATTATGTTTAACATTGTCCAGTGTTAATATATTTTAATTGCAGACGTGTGGATATAGTTTAAAACGCTAGTTTGACATTTACTAAGTTGTATGAGTTTTACTGCATTGTCCGATAAACCAATGGTATATAGCCGCCCAATTACCAATACATGCAATTGAAAGCATTGAGCTGTTAACTTTAAATGTGCTGCCCACATCCTACTGAAGATATGCGATGAAATGGGATCTTGAGCTGGTGTTTAATTCAAACACATCAGAGGATTTAGTGGAGCAGCATTAAGTTAAGTGACGTGGTCCTTAGAACTGCTCTAATGCAATTAATGCACTTCAGTACATCCCTCCTATGTGCAAGTCTTCTGGTTTATAATTCATTTCATTGAATAGTTACTTTCCCAAACTTATCTAATTTTAGTAAAACTTAATTATTAAAACTATCATTTCTTAGTTACTTAAAATAAGTTACCAGGCAACCAACAAAGTTCGTGCGGTTTTGAATGTTAATAAATAAAACACAAAAAATGGGTTTAAATTAAATTTATTCAGAAAAATAATCACCATCAGCAAGTATTACCTTTTTCCACCTAGACAGAAGACCATATATCCCGTTTTTATAAAAAGTTGGGTTTTGAGAGTTAAAAAAGTTTTTCACCTCGTTTTCCAAATCCTCTCTATTTTGAAACCGCCGATTACGCATTTGGTTGTCCATTGCCAAAAACAGGTGGTATTCACTTGGGGCTAGGTCTGGTGAGTACGGAGGGTGGGGTAGAACTTCCCACTGTAATCGTGCCAGAGTTTCTTGAGTGATTCTTGCTGTGTGTGTTCGTTTCACTGAATTCATGTGGTACCCATTTGCTTAGCTTCCATCGTTTCCCAAGCTGGTGCAAATGTTTACGAATAGTTTCATCACTCACATTGAATCTTAAGGCAAGTGCTTGACATGTCTGACTTGAATCCTGCTCGATTGCCAGCTTGATCTCGTCGTTGTTGACCGTTGATGGTCTCCCGGAGCGAATTTCATCTTCCAGATTTTCATCCCCGGAGGCAAATTTCTTGAACCACTTCTGACCCGTCCGTTCAGCTACAGTACCTTCCCCAAAAGCAGTGCATATCTTACGACAAGCTTCTGCAGCTTTGGTACCAAGTTTGAACTCATAAAGTAAACAAGCACGAATTATTGCGTTTGACACGGCCATACTCAACTGCAGATTTTTCACTTAAATTCAAAGTAATCAAACTAACCAAATACTCTAAATAATACTGCATTAAATAGGCTTTAATTTGTATACAAAGATACCCCCACCACTTCATCTGTTTACTCAATATAATCCGGAGAAGTAAACAATAAATAAAAACAGCATGAACTTTGTTGGTTGACTAATATTTTTAACTATTGTTTAATTTACTATTTAATACAATATGAAATTTTAACTCATAACTTAGCTTTTTAATACTTTTAATTAACTGTTGAAATGAAGAAGATAATTGAATGGGCAAGTGGATAAAGGTGATATGTGACAATTTTGAAAACATTACTTTTTACCATGGGTGGATCTGATGTTTCCATCAGTATCATGTCTTCTTAGTCACAGAAAGGGTTGGTGACTAAGAATATGACCCCGTTTTACCCGTTGAAAAAAATCCATTAAAAAAATAACAATTTTTTTAAAGCTTTTTCTAGAAATTAAAAAAAATCACATATCACCTTTATCAATTTGCCCCTTCAATTGTTAGGACACGTAGGATAATATAAATAAAATAAATATTTTTGAGTTTTTAGTTAGTTCTTTTTCTTTGGCTCAAAATTGATCATTTACTCTATTTGATGTTGGTTGTGAAAATAAAAAAGGCGTGACTTTTCAATATTTCTCTCATTTTTTTTCCTCTTATCATTTTCTCTTTTTCCCACAAAGCTTCTACCAAAAGGTACATTCGATAAAGATTTTTGAAACAGTTTTTTCCTATACTGCCGTGATGAGCGCAAAAGTGGTATCTGAAGTCGAGCGCAAACTGAGATGAAACTCTTTAAAGTTTTGTGCCACCTAAAAATATTCTAATAAGCGGGATATGCCATTATCCAGAAACAAAATAACGCATAATAGCGGTTTCCCAGGCAGCACAAAAAACGTTTAAACGTTTTATAAACGTTTTTAAGCGGTCGTTACAACGTTAATAACCATTTTGCAACGTTTATACAACGAAGTGTGCTACTTGGGTTGGTACATTGAAAATGTGTTTTATTAAGCGGAATATTCTTTTAACCGATATTCTACTAAACGGGTTCAATTTACTTGACATACAGTGAACTCTCACTTATACACCGCCTCATTTATACGCCTTTTTCAATTATACGACGATTTTGAATGGTCCCAGCACATTCCATAAAAAAACAATGATAGTATCATTCGTTTATGCGTCGCTCTAAAGATATATATTTCACTTAAGCGCCGAATTTTCTCTAAAACCTAAAAAAAATAATTTATTTTCTTCAAAAAATAAGCATTTTTCTTCACTTTCCTCTTTAATCTTTCACCTTTATTGCTCACGGAAGGCATTTTTCCTGCATGAACTAGAGTAAGGAGAGGGACAATTATGTATTATGAATCGTTTTAAAGGGAACAGTTAGTAATTAGATTTGCTACAATTTTTGTTTTCTCTTTATCAATGTAGTTATCATAGTTGTTAATTGCCAAACCGTAGCAATATGTCTCTTTTTTTATATAGAAACTTTCTTTCATTAGAACCTATGTTGCGTTTTTGTCCTTTAAATAGACTTCTTCCCTTATACGTCTCTCTCACTTATGCACCTTATTCTCTTGGTCCCTTGGGCCGGCACATAAGTGAAAGTTCACTGTATTTCGATAAGATGTGACCAAGTACATCACAACCTAAGAGCAGAAACTTAATTTAAGCGCAATGAATTTAGCGTCAATTTCCCCTTAAACTTCAGTGTGATGCATTTCTAAGCTGACCATTTCGTACCTGTATATCAAAGTTTATGTTTATAACTACTTTTGCGCAAACTATTTAGCAGCTTTAGCAATTTCCGCACAATATTCCCGTACTGTTGCCTCTACGTGAAATTTGCAATTACAGGAGGAAAATTGCTTCAAAAAAATGTATTTTATTAAGCGAGATATTCTTTAAACTCATATTCTAATAAGCGGGATCAATTTACTTGACATATTTCGATGAGATGTGACCAAGTATATCAACATGCTCATACTTAACTAAGAGCAGAAACTTAATCTAAGCGCAGTGAACTTAGAATCTATTTCCCCTTAAACTTCAATTTGATGCATTTCTAAGCTGACCATTTCGTACCTGTATCTCAAAGTTCCTGTTTATAATTACTTTGCGCTAAACTATTTAGCAGCTTTAGCAATTTACCGCACAATATTCCCGTACTGTGGCCCTTTTCGTGAAATTTGCAATTACAGGAGGAAAATTGCTGCAACTAACTGCTTTGAATTATGAATTAAAGTGAGATAGATTAAAGTTGAAATTGTGATGGTTAAACTCTTCTGGCTTTGCCCGCTTTTGGCGTTCGGGCTTTAATTAAAATACTTTGATTCAGATTCTTACGACTGGTATTAGGTATGTATATGCTGTGGTAATTTTATTTAAGAATACACTGTATTATCTAATTGGTCCATTAATCTCGTGAAATGGTCTTAGTAAGTAAAATTCTGATCATGCGACAAATATTTGTAGTTTCTATCATACTTTCATTGAATTCGATTAAAGTAATTGATTATGCATTTAACGTACATTTCGGGGATTGTAAAAGTAATGGACTGAAATAGAAAATGAAATGAATCGATTAAAATGTTTAATATATATGTAAATACCTTAATAGGCCATTAAAAATATTTCCGATATTAGAACTTCAATTCTGCTCTACTTCTGAAGATGTAACGAAATTTCAATTTTGGATAAAAATCACATATTTTAAGCCCTAATGATATGAGATTGAAGCACGTCGTTTATTTCAAAGGACAATGTATTTTGAACTTTCAAATTACTTCTGTACAAACAATTGATACTTGATTGCGCATTTTTCATTGAAAAAATCAATACAAAGGTATTATTAATTGGTGTCAATTAGTAAAATTGTGATTTGAAAATTCCTGAACTCTTTTACCTTTAATGACTTCTACCTTTTTGGAGAGAAAGACCCTTCGACGTATAAAAAGCTCGCTTTTGCTTTAGTTGAAATTTTTTCAAAGCACATTTTTTCATATCAGTGAGAGATAACTTTTTTTCCATTTGATTGTTCATAACACTGTTGTTATAGTATCTATACTAGGGGTAACAGCTTTAAAATTCTGTTCTGAAATTTGCTTTTCTTTCCGAAAAATACTCCCTACATTTATCTTTGATATTTGGTCAAAGCGAAAAATTGTATGGCTAAATGTTATCCATTCTCTTAAGCATATTTTCTTCATTTAAATTAATTGTTTTAAGTTCCATCAATTTTCAGGGTTTTTTACGGGGGTCAAATTTTGTCTCAAAAATCGAGGGTCTTAAAAATCGTCAAATTTTGCTTTTTTTATTATTAAAAAAATTCTGTTTCTGATTAAACTGACGTTTGAATCTTGTGTCTATCTTAATTAGTATAAAAGATAATAAAAATAGTAGCGTGTTGTTTTGAAAATCTAGCTGTCAGACAGCTGCTATCATGAACTTATAAACTTCAACCCCGTTTTTCTTCCTGTTGCAATCTTTCCTGACATCTTCAAATGCTAAGTCAGAAACTGATAACGATAAAGCAAGGAAATTTCTAGCATGCCTTTTTAAACATTTTACTTGAATTCTTATTCTGCGAATTTGAAAAAAAAAAAAAGGTCACTTCAAAAAATGTTTATCTTAGAATTTATCGAAAGTTTTCTTCACAAATTTTCTACTTGTAATTGAATTAATATTTTGTAAATTGACGAATAAAAATGAAAGCTTATTTATTTGTGTTTAAATTTAAAAAAAAATTACAATTTAATGCAAATAATTTCAGTTTTAGGGATTTAAACGACCCCTTTTTTTTATTTTTAAATAAAACTTAAATTGGAAAAAAAATATATATATATGTTGCGATTCTGTTTATTAAATAGATGGTGGATCAGCACAAAAAACTTGATCTGTTAATTAAAATTTTCTCAGAATATGTCCCAGAGCCCCTTAAACGTGTACCATCAAATAGCTCCTTTGTACTGAAAATGTAACTTTTTCTTTTTTTTTTGAGACATAGGGTAAGTGCTCCAGTAGTCTGCCATTTAAGAGATCTTTTGTTGATCTTGGCTAACCTAGAACTTTCAGCTATCAATACAGCAACAAAAACAAGGTAAAACTTTAGAATGAACCTTTCTGATAGTGATTCACCTACTTGTTTCAGAAATTAAAAAAAAAAAATCTTATAATCCAAGCTATTGTCAACACTAGTAAATGCTCCACTAGTCGGCCTCAGAATCATCTTGGCTGAAAAATAATCAGAATCGCATTCTTGGATGACGGGCACACCATTCAAAATGAAATGACTCATTACTAATTCAAAAAAAGTACCCAAAACTTAACTGCCACTGGTTGATGATTGAGGATAGGCACATGAATGTGTCATATCTGATTTTGAATTAAAAATGTACTATTTATGAGGAGTTTTATGTCATTGTGGCCGACTACTGGAGCACTTACCCTAGATAAGAGTAATATTTTCGTTATGATTGAATTTTTCGAAAGTGAGAAAAAAAATAAACTTTAATTTTAGACAATGTTTTTAAATTACGACTTAGTTTGAATATTTTAATTTGGAAACATTTTACGTACAACTTTTTTTTTTTTTTAATCACATTTCTTGAATTTCGTGATATTTTCCCTCACATTAGAACTAATATTTAAAATCACAACTAAGGAAGTTGAAAAGTATAAATACAATGTTAAAGAAGCAAAATACGCAGGGATACTACAGAGACGTGTTTTGGCGTTGCAAGGAACGCCTTTTTCAATGCAAAAAAAAAAGAAAAAAAAATATGCATATGTTACAAAAAAAAAAAAAAAAAAAAAAATTCATTGAAAAAGGCTTTCCTTGTAACGCCGAAACACGTGTCCGCAGTATCCCTGCGTATTTGTGCTTCTTTAACGTTGTATTTATACTTTACATTATTGCACGAAGGTATTTATTTACTTCAAGGAAGTTGTGTTTGTTTATCACGATCAAGATTCATAGCATTAACCCTTTAAGCGGTTTGCCCGTACGGTGTACGTGCTACCCGAAATTGGCCTCATCTGGTTTAGCAAGATATTTTCAGATTTCCTTTTCTGGTTTTTCCGAGTTGTTCGGAAAATTGTAAACCTCAAAATTCACAGTAAGTGTGAGAGAAATTTTTGCATAATTTGTAAACCATTCATTACTGCATGCAGAATGTACTTGAAAAAAGCAAATATGTCGGGATTTTGTGACCGAAATTGTAAATTAAAAAATATTGTAAAAGCATTGAAAACAAAAAAAAAAATTTAAAAATTCTTTATTTTCTTATTCTGTTAAGTATGGTACTTAACTATATGCAATAAAAAAATATGCCTTTTTTGGAAGCATTTCTGGTAAAATAATTGACCGCTTAAAGGGTTAAGGCGGTTTATAATTCTCGTAAGCAAATTAGAAAATGTTCTGAAAGAGGCATTGGCCGTTTTCCTGTGTTTTAGTTCTGAACACCAAGATTTTTTTCCCAATAGTGAGAACAGAGTGAATTAAATTTCCGAGCAAAATTCATCATCACAAAAACTGCAACCAAAAAACATCTGACATCACACGCAATTAAGTCAGGTGCATTCCAACCACCTGACATATAACACCACACAAAACACTACCCCGATAACAAAAGCGAACAATAATTCCTTATTTTCAGCATTAATTGCAGACGTCTCCCGGTTTGGTGACAATCAAAAATCATTCGTTTGCATTCCTCCGACATCTCAACTCCTCTAAAGAAACGCATTAATAAGAGAGAGTAAAAGGAATCCCAGAAGGACGGACAAAGGAATGGGAGAGCGAAGCAGTCATTAAAAATCTTTTGTTATTGTGGGGGTGCTCTGCGCTCTTTTTCTGGAACGTCGAACAATTTTCCCGAGTGAGAAGATTTGCGCAGCACAAGCGGAACTCTGAAAGGTCAACCGCTACTTGGCGCACTCAATATCGTGGTGGAGGAAGTGCAAAAAGGAATCTGGAGCTTAAGGAAAGGAAATAATAAAAAGGACATGGTATATATACAGGGTGTCCACTCCAATCGTGGCCCAATAGCTAATTTCTAAACCGTTAGAGATAAGCATATAGTTTATTTAGGAAAAAATCTCCAAATTTCGAAAGGAATTTTGGGTCTATTCAATGTTTTTCAAAAAATCAAATTTTGAAAGAGTTACGAAATTTAAATTTTTATACAGCCCCCCAGTCCTATCAATCATATTTAGTAAAATATTCTTGACACTATAACGTTTAAAACTAAAAAAAAATCACTCTTCTACCACAAAAATTGACCGAGTTATGACGTTTTGAAAAATCAAGATTTTGAAGGATTTCACGACGTCATCGAGAGATCGCTTGAGGGACCGTATGCGAAATCCTTCAAAATCTTGATTTTTCAAAACGTCATAACTCGGTCAATTTTTGTGGTAGAAGAGTGGTTTTTTTTTAGTTTTAAACGTTATAGTGTCAAGAATATTTTACTAAATATGATTGATAGGACTGGGGGGCTGTATAAAAATTTAAATTTCGTAACTCTTTCAAAATTTGATTTTTTGAAAAACATTGAATAGACCCAAAATTCCTTTCGAAATTTGGAGATTTTTTCCTAAATAAACTATATGCTTATCTCTAACGGTTTAGAAATTAGCTATTGGTCCACGATTGGAGTGGACACCCTGTATATATATATATATATATATATATATATATATATTATATATTATATATATATAGATATATATATATATATATATATATATATATATATATATATATATATATATATATATATATTGAAGATTTGCGCAGCACAAGCGGAACTCTGAAAGGTCAACCGCTACTTGGCGCACTCAATATCGTGGTGGAGGAAGTGCAAAAAGGAATCTGGAGCTTAAGGAAAGGAAATAATAAAAAGGACATGGTATATATACAGGGTGTCCACTCCAATCGTGGCCCAATAGCTAATTTCTAAACCGTGAGAGATAAGCATATAGTTCATTTAGGAAAAAATCTCCAAATTACGAAAAGAATTTTGGGTCTATTCAATGTTTTTTAACAAATCAAATTTTGAAAGAGTTACGAAATTTAAATTTTTATACAGCCCCCCCCCCCCCAGTCCTATCAATCATATTTAGTAAAACATTCTTGACACTGTAACGTTTAAAACTAAAAAAAATCACTCTTCTACCACAAAAATTGACCGAGTTATGACGTTTTGAAAAATCAAGATTTTGCATTATTTCATGACGTCATCGAGAGATCGCTTAAGGGATCGTATGCGAAATTCTTCAAAATCTTGATTTTTTCAAAGGCAATTGGCAAGAAAACATATTCTAATAAGCGGGATATTCTTCCGTTACCCGGAATAAAATATTGCATTACAACGACATGTTGCATTGCAAATGTATTATACAGGGTGTCCACTCCAATCGTGGACCAATAGCTAATTTCTAAACCGTTAGAGATAAGCATATAGTTTATTTAGGAAAAAATCTCCAAATTACGAAAGGAATTTTGGGTCTATTCAATGTTTTTCAAAAAATCAAATTTTGAAAGAGTTACGAAATTTAAATTTTTATACAGCCCCCCAGTCCTATCAATCATATTTAGTAAAACATTCTTGACACTGTAACGTTTAAAACTAAAAAAAAATCACTCTTCTACCACAAAAATTGACCGAGTTATGACGTTTTGAAAAATCAAGATTTTGCATTGTTTCATGACGTCATCGAGAGATCGCTTAAGGGACCGCATGCGAAATCCTTCAAAATCTTGATTTTTCAAAACGTCATAACTCGGTCAATTTTTGTGGTAGAAGAGTGATTTTTTTTTAGTTTTAAACGTTACAGTGTCAAGAATGTTTTACTAAATATGATTGATAGGACTGGGGGGCTGTATAAAAATTTAAATTTCGTAACTCTTTCAAAATTTGATTTTTTGAAAAACATTGAATAGACCCAAAATTCCTTTCGTAATTTGGAGATTTTTTCCTAAATAAACTATATGTTTATCTCTAACGGTTTAGAAATTAGCTATTGGTCCACGATTGGAGTGGACACCCTGTATTAACAGGCCCGTCATTTTAAGTTTTTCTAGGAGGAGTCAAAGGATGCAAACACAATATATTAAGCGGGATACTCTTTTTGAACCAATATTTTTATAGGCAGATTCAACTGTATATATATCTGAAAGAGAGAGAGAGAGAGAGAGAGAGAGTCGAATTATAGAACACTGTTAAAATGGAACAAGGGAAATAAACTTTTGAGACGTCTTAAAATTTTTAAGTACGCTGTATAAAGCAGTATCGTAACGTCAGAAATAAATGGAACAAACAATTTCAAAATTATTGGAAGCTTAAATAATAATAATGTAAATAGCACAGTACAATGCTCTTCAGAGGCCACCAACATCCCCTCCCCTTAAAAAGATAAAACTAAAGTATCAGATTCTCAATTATCAGATCACTTTTGTCTGATGAAGAAACTGGCCTCTTCTGCTAAGTTTCTCTTCAGATTTCAGTTCTTAGTTTAAAAAAACTAATTGGATTATTTTAAAACAAATACATTGGTAAAGTAGAAATATGTAAAAATGAAAGTGTTTTTACAGCCCTTTTCTCCGTTAAATAGAATGAATTTAGTATTTAATGAACCAACATTTTCATATAGCTCTTGTTGAGTGCATAGAAAAAAAACTCCCCACGAGTGGTTTATTACTATAAATTTTATAACCATGTAGATACTTAGATTTATAAAAACAATACAAGCCCTAACGTGTAACCTTTGTAAAAATTAATTTATATAAATAATTTTTCAACAGCTAAAAACTATATAGCTATATGCCCCAAAGCCGAATACTTTTTGACGTTTTGCAACGTAAAATCATTTGACCAAAATTGTTCTGCAAGTACTTCAAGCACTGCACTGCACACGTAGAAAAGTGACCTTTTTCAAAAGCTGTGATCCAAAAATCAAAAACGTGTCATTCAGACTATAAGAGGAAGATTTTTTTATTTGTTTAGTACTCAGTCTTTTTGCAGAAAAAGCAGGAAACTAAAATTTCAGGCACTCATTCTTGACAGAAAATGCGAAATCCTCTAGTATGTCTCCATTCTCCGCAACTAAATATGTTGTCTCTGTTCCTCCAAGCATTAAAGAGCTCTCTGAGTGCTTTGAATTATTGCATTAGGAGCAATGTTTTCACTCAGAATAATAGCACAGGGCCAATAGTGAGACCAAGTGTTGGCTACACAAAGATGTTGTACAGAAAGTTTTGCGTACACAGTTAATCATTACAGATCAGTCTTCTAGGGAGGGTGTTTAAGGAGCAGTTTAAAGGAGGGTATTTAAAAAGGTGGAGACAGAGCTAATTTTCTTCAGAAATGTGAAGAATCTCTGCAAATATCTTTTAATGAACAAAAACTTTGCTCATATTCTGCAGATTTTTTTCTAATTCGAAGTAAATCTAAAGTTGCTGCAAATGTCGTAAAAATGTTGACCTTTTGATTTTTTCAATTGTTATTTGCAGGAATTGTATTTTTTTTTTTTCTAATTTGAAGAAAGCTGCAGAAATTATGCTGAATTTCTGCAAAGTTATATCTTTAGGTAGAAAAGTTAATTGCAGAAAAGTTGCTTTTTCTCCAGAAATCTGTAGAATTTCTGCAGAAAAGTTTTCGTCATTTTCCCTCACATTTGAACAGAATTGTTCTGCACTTTAGGCTTCTATTCTGCAACGTACTAAGCTAATTTCGCAGTATTCTGCTTTGAAGGCTATATGTGCTTATAATCTGGACTATAACTTTTGTTTTTGTTTCACAGAGCCATGGAGAAGCACCCACAGGCTGATCCCTCACAGAAATCGCCTGTTTCAAAAGTTCTTCCACCTGCACCGCCTGAAGACACCAGTAAAGAAAAAAGTGATGGGGTGACCAACGGATCATCTCTAGATCAAAAATTAGAATCTAGCCCAACGTTAGCTTCTAAGACATATCAAGAAACTAAATCTGAAGCTTCAGCAGAGGCGAAAACTCTTGAAAGTGCCGGTGTAGCTAGTAAAAATGGACAGATATCTGGTAGCCAGACAGATGCGGATAAATCCTTACCTCATCCAATCATATCAGTAGACATCCAGAAAAGTATGCCTTATGACAACAAACAAGTAGTTCCTGAAGAATCAACAAAACCCGAACCGGACGTGAAACCTGAAGTTGTAGCTTCTGTGGTTACTACTGCAGTAGTCAAAGAAGCTGCTTTAGCTGTCAGCGAAACTGAAAGTAGTGCCCTAAGTGGATCCAAAGTTGCTAGTGATTCAAGTAAAGTAGACGCAATAGTTGAGCAAGAATTAGCTAAAATTAGTGATTCGGGTAGTGGGAAAACTGAACTAAAAACGACTGTTGTATCTGATGGTGAGTCAAAGCCCTTGTTGAATGGTGATATTGACCACTCGCCGGTTAGTGAAACAATCACAGGTGATTCTTCTAAAGACGATAAATGTCCAAAAAATGGAGGAGTCAAAACTAGCACAAATCAAGAAATAGGAAAAGATATTGAAGTAACAAATTCGGATGTAAGTTCTTGTAATGGAGTGCCTGGAATTATAACTGTAGAAACTATTACGAAGAAGGATAACTCAAGCACTCTTGAAAACAATTTACAAACAGAATTTACGACTTCGGATGCAAAAGAAACTGCTGAAAAAGACTTGAAAATTTCTAGTGAGAGTAACGGTGCTTCAAAGACTACGGATTCTAAGGAAGAAGAAAAGAGTGAAAAAGCAGAAAAAAATATCGACGATTCTAAAAAGGATCAGGAAAGCTCAACAGAAAAGTCCGGTATTTCGGTGCGTGACGAAAACTTAACGGATAGTGCAAAGTTGCTGAAAGAAACCGGAGAATCAGGTGGCAAAACGCAAAGTGAGGTTGAAAGTAATACAAGCACGGAGAAGAGTAAATTACCAAAAGAAGATGAAAAAATTGACAGTTCGAAACTTGAAGAAAAATCCACTGCTAAGTCGGAACCTTGTGAACCTGTGACAGATAAAGTGGCAAAAGATATGACAGTCGTATCTGAGGAAAATCTTAAGGTTTGTGATAAAACAGAAAATGTAGATACTAGTAAGCCTGAAAGTGATCCTGCTAAATCTCCCAGTAAAGAATCATCATCAAAGTCTGTTAAATCACCAGAAACTGAGAAAAGTGATGCAAAAGATTTAGAAAAAGTAGCTTCTGAGAGTGCAACAGGCAGTTCAGAAACGCTTAGCAAAGGTATTTCTGACAAAAAACCCGATTCTAAATCTAGTGATCCTGTCGTTGATGACAAAAGTAAATCGGGGAGTTCTCCGGCTAGAAAGGAAAGCCCTGATTTACAGCCATCCAAAACAGCGGAGGATAAAACATGTGACTTAAAAACGGATATAACTTCAAAATCGGAAGAAACCGCAGAAGTAGAATACGACATGACAGCAATGATGACATCGCAAATTCTAACTGCGGAAATGTTGAATGGTAGTGAAGATAGTGAACAATCTAAAGACATTTCTGCAAGTGACTCTAAAGACGAGAAAAATTCTGGCAAAACGGAGGCTGGAAGTTCAGCAAAAGTTGAGGACGATTACCGGATATCGGCATCGAGAAGGTCCCCTGAAACATGTGACGTGGGGGTTGGTCTTGACGAAAGAAAAATGGCTCGAGTAGCAGCTAGCGATGGTGGTGAAGAAGAAGTAAGTTTTGTCTTAGAAAGCTTGATCATTAAATTATATATTAAAACATTCTTACTATCATAAAACCACCATATGAATGATTAATTGAGTCATATGCATTCTACAGCCATTTCTGCTTTTTCTCCCTCTTTGTGTGACTCTTGTTTTTAAATTTATTATTGCTGCTGCGTATATTTTGTCTGTTCTATGCTTCTCTATGACTCCATTTCTTATTTTGACAAATGTAAATTCAATCTTTGCAAGGCATAAATAGCAATGGTAAGTCTATAGTATTCATAAGAAAAATGCAACAAAATGCGTTTGATTTTTAGCTGAATTGTAATATGAATTGTAAAATTAAGAGCATATTCTGAAATGTTTTAACTGCCCACAATTTTACGGAAACTGTAAACTCGAAGAAATTTATTGATTGCAAATTTTAAACTATCAAATAAAACCTTACAAGGAAAAGATATTAGAAACATAAGTTCCAGAAAAACATATTAAGATGTGATAAATTAGGCAAGTTTATTGCATCTTTTGTATATAAAAAATATATCGTGCGTAGTAAAAAGAATATTTAATTAGTGCTCCAATTGATAATATATAAGCGTCTTAATATGCAATTAATTTTCCAGAAACTAATGAATATTCCGTGCCTTGATTTTTCAATTTAAAATTACTTAAAATTGAAAAAAGCCCAATTTCTGTCTAAACTTTTGAAAATGAACTTCATGAAGAATGTTCACAAAAACAAATTTAAAGTTTTTTTCTAAAAAAAGAAAGTTTTAAGTGCAACTGAATTAACTGCCATACTTCTCTTTTAGTATGTAGCTTCATGTTTTACTAATATGGACATAAAATTAATTTAATTTAAAGGGGTCTTTACCATACATAATTTAATCTTGATCCATAGTTGATTCACTCCTGATTCCAGCTCAAAGTCTGTTTTCACGTCTCGTTATTTACATTTTTTCAAAACAACTCCAACATCCCTGAAACTGCATTACTTCAGAATTTAACCCTGAGAGGATTCGAACTGAAAGAACGTGTCATCTAGAACTTGGTTATGTAAATTTGCCTAGGTGGCGTAAATGTTTCTTTTAGTTACAAATAATGGACTCAAGAATGTATTCTGTAAAATTTGATTGTGATGATTTGATGGCCGACTAAAGATAGTGCCTGTTTTATTAGCTCAAAGAGCTCCCTTTTTATTTTAAAATGTATATTGTATAAATAAAACGACTATAAGTATCTTGCTCATCCACGTCCTGCAAACTACCAAACCCCTTGCTTTAAAATAGGTGGATGGGCAGCAAGCGACCACCGAAGTCGAAGTGACCGAAGAGTCACTCGCTTCTCATCCCGACGAGGCGGACAGCGAGAACCTCGTCCCCAGCGGGGCCCACAGCCCCACCAGTGTCTCCCCCTCGAGCGATCGCTCCCAGTCTTCTGCCAAGGCGTCCCCCACCCCGCCCAGCAAGCCATCGTCTGCGATCAGTTGTTCCAAGAACGAAGAATCATCCAAGCCGGCATCGGCCGTTTCCCGCTCTTCCATCCCCGAGCCGATTATGTACGAACCCCCAGAGAGAAGAAAATCGGCCGCTTCGACGAGCAGCGACGAGAAGAAGGAGTTGGATAAATCTCAGAAGGATGAGAAGGAGTCGGAGAAATCTGCTGAAACTGAGAAAGTGGAGGACAAGGAAGCGCAAGGTAAGGCACATTTTTCTTTTCTGTTCCACACACCTTAGCCTTAAGCCTTAACCTATTAGTGCCTATCGTCCCTTTTTAGGGACGGTCCAAAAAGTCTGTCAGAATTTACCAAAAATTAACATTTCAACCGAATAATAGTGTTCAAGAATTACTTCGGTATTGTTTCAATTCATTATTAACAGATTGCGGCACATGTAAAGTGTTTCTGTAGCCGTTTTATTATGATCTTTATCAAGAATGACTTCGTTCATAATCTGAAGAACAAAAAGCTAAGTTTTTAAAACGATTCCCAGTTTATGTTAATTGCTGCTTTTATTTCTTCTTATAAAATGTCTTTTTAATATTATATCGTAGGCAGAAAAAAAAGTAAAAAAAGTACCCTCTGGTGCCTAGTGTCCCTTTTTAATGATGATTTTCCTTTTTTTAATAAAGAAATTATTTTTGACATGATATTTTTTTAATTATTTTTCCTGTCCATTAAAAACTATTTGTAACCAGTATACAAACCAGTATTTGTAACCAGTATCTTTGGAAAAAAATGTCAGTCATTAATGGGTTAATGTAGTGTAACTCCGAAATGTTGACCTCCAACTGATAATGTTTCCTTCTTTTCGGGCAGTAGGAAATAATGATTGCTTCGGATTTGAGCTGGAATACTTATGCAAAGTCACTAAGAAAGTAACCCAACTCAATTCAGTGCCAATTACTCTTTCCTATTATCCTGGTTATTATCCTCTTTAAAGATCTGACATAAGTCAGATCAACTTCAGTAGCTTGCTGGCTGTCAAAAAATCTATGACTAGGAAAGGGATCCCTTATAACTAGGGGATCTGTTCTTAAGCTCAAATTTGAAAGCCCTACGCATCCCAGAATATGCTGAGGAGTGCCTGGGTGCTGACAGCATTTTTTAAAGGTGGGATAGATTTTTTTTGCCACTCTCAACTGAGGTGGTCACTTTTAAGTCTAGCAAACGCCGTTTGTGATACGTACACGATCATATTTCGCTTCTAAAAGTATGCCAAGAGATGTCTCGATCAGTAGCGTGCCGTCCATGGACCAGAGAGACTAAGCTAGTCCCTTAAATAATCGACCAGTCAAAAATTTTAAAAAAATGTCAAAACTAAAACATTTGTTTTACATTTGAAAGGATTGAAGGAGATTTATTTCCCCTCCCAAAGCGCTAATTCTCCAAAGATTCTCCTATTTCTGTTTTACACCCGTTTGCGTCGCTCACCCCGACTAGTTCGAGCTGTTCGAGCGAGGGACCAGTAGACAGAAGCCTGTTCCTTTCAAGTCATTACAGCTTGCCCGAGCCTTGGCGTTCGCTCGGAAGCTTATATTTGATCAATTAACATCTTTACCAAACAGTCTGACGATACCTGTTTTCGGGCCTTTTGTGCAGGTTTCAAAGTGAGTTTCAAGACCAGCAAACTGACTTCAAAAAGTTATTTTCCCCTTTCTACTCTTAATTTTCATTTATGGAAGGGGACTAGGTTGTAGAATCTAGTCCTCTGCTGGACGTCGTGGGGAGCATGCGCAGTGCAACTGATTAACTAGGAGCTCCGGCAAAAATTGCTGTATGCGTAGAAGAAACTTATGAACACGTTTCGTTTTCTTTCCTTTTTAAAGAGGTGAAGAGAGCTCCCCACATTATGTTTCCTTTATTATTTTCGTTATTATCTTTTTTTTACTGCTCGTAAATAAAAGACTGTGGAATTAGTAATTTGTTATTATATGGCAAATAAAGCAACAAAAATATACTCTTGCAAGTCAGACAGTACATTTTCACCCTTTTAAAAACATTTTTTAAATCTTTTTTTAAGTCAAGCTCAAGTAGCGTTTTCTGTTAAATTATAGGTTTACTTAAAACACATAATGCATGTGGGGTTTTGTTTGCAACTTGATTCATTTGGTATTTTAAATTTTTCATTCAATCTCAACAAAAATGATTTGTTAGTTGTAAGTTATTGTTTTATGATACCTTTGAAGAATGTATTTATGTGATTATGTTTTAGAAGGATTTAATGCAAATGGAATGGCTTTAAATTTTAATTTGTTATGTATGTAACTGTGAAAGACCAAAATTGGAGAATGTCAACATTTACCAGATTTCAGTACTTCACAGTAATATAAAAAATATAAGTATGGTTAATGGGTGAACAACTGGTCGCCAGTAAAATATTGCTCCGCACGCCACTGGTCCCGATGTATCCCCGATGTGCAGTTGGAATATGCCAATGCAAGTTTAATTAACACTTTTCGTTTGAAAAAAGTTCTTGGTTGGTAAATGTCGAGGTTTCAACCTATTACCCTAAAAAGAAGAAACGTTGTCTGCTTCGGAGGCAAAGTTACCAGATGCGCAATGTATCAATAAAGATAGACACTGCAAAAGCCATTTTCGAGCTAATAAACAATCATCACAGAGGCATGAAGATCGACAAGGGAGGACAGGAGAGTCAACAGAAATTGTAATAACTGCCCAGATTCGCAACTGGTATTTGACTGCACTGCTTTACACTGCGAAAAATTAGCTGTTGTTTTTACAGTATAATACTGGCAGCCGAGGTTCCAATTTAAAACTGTAAAATGCACAGTAATAAACTGAAAACCTAGCAATTATTATTAGTTGATTGCTGTAAAATTTTGCTGTATTATACTGTAAAAACAA